>CBVK0100097339.1:0-33113 GCA_900067695.1 Picea abies
CCCTACACGACGCTCTTCCGATCTCACTTCAAATTATGAAGAAGACAAAGCTATCATTCACTAAAAAGAATTGATAATTGTTATGCCTTTTATCGATTTAGGAAGAAACAAGATATAGGTAACAGCAATAAGATTATATCATTTGCATGTGATTCAGATAGCTAATGCAATACTAAACCATAAACAAGCTGATATACAAAACATGGAACACAGTGTTGATATATTGAAAAGCGGAAAGCTACGACAAAACACCAATTCTGCTCCAGTTTGAATCAGAACTCCATATCCTTGTTCTCCCCTACTCAGGATTATCCCATATTACAAAAATGAGCAGCATTTATAAGTTTTTTCCCAAGGTAAAACATCCTTGTGGAAGTTAAAACTGCTTCACAAAAATCAGGGAAGATCTTCCCAAAACTAACTAAAGCTAACAACCCATAACAAGACTGTATCACTAAAACATCTCTCAAATAGCCACAACCTGCCCATTGGTCATTGAAATTCGCAAGTACCTGAACAAGGACAAAAATGGGCAAGATTAAATGATATTTTAGTTGCAAAATCATCAAAAAAATCCACTTTTATGACTACATAACAGAACCAAATGATTCTGTAGCTAATCTAACCTTAAAACAAGACTCTTTTAATCCAAATCTAACTGAAATATATTCAAATAAATATTTGGTTACTAGTTAAATCAAAACAAAATATTCAAATCAAAACAAACCAAAATTGCCATGCTAAATTAGAACAAACCAAATCTTAATTTAATCTATTTCAATTAAAACAAAAATCAAATAAATCTTTGCAACAAAATCCATCCATAGTTTTTTTTTTTTAATGCTTGCTCTAATTCCTCCTTTGTTGTTGTCTTTGTTTCCTCCTATTGGTATTCTTGAAAAATCCCTTGATCTATAACCAATAATGTTGTAAAGGAAACTCATTAGTCTTGTCTGCTGTCACAGGTGCAACAGTTGGTTGTCCAATAAGTTGCTTTACATCAAAGATTGTTACTTTGTCACCTTCTCCTACTACAAGCCTGCCTCTGTTATTTATAGTAAGCAGAGATTTAACAATAGAGCCACTAGAAAGATGGGATTTGAGTTCTCTTGCGTTTAGGTACTCTGTTTTAATCTTCATGTCCAGAGATCCATTTTTATATGCTTTCCTTAATTGCAAAAGATCTGAATTGTAAGATAAAACCTTGTCATTACCCAAAACTATCCTCTCATCATTTGATAATACTGAATGACTAGCCACATTAATACTAGGAAGAAGTTGTCTGCATAACATCAAAACTTGGCCTTCGATATCCATTTCCATAAGTGATAGCAACCCATCCTCTTCCTCTTTAGGGACAAAAAACTTGAATGGTTTCTCATCATTCATGCTACCATCATCCCCAAGATCAGAGTCACTGTCAGATGGCTGGAGATGATCCCTCTCATCTAGAAGAGGCAAGAATGGTTCAACACTGCTAGCCCCTGTAGCACATCCTTGCACAAATAGAACAACACCCTTTAGAAACAATCAGATCACATGTACAATAGAAGTACCAATGCTGTTCCATAAAATTGCTTCCATTAGATGTGAATGTACAAACTTTTGATGCAAGTGATCGTTCACTGTTACTCTCATCATCATCTTCTTTGTGACTTGAATCAAACTCCAATGATGATCCACCTGGTAGATCAGCAGATCCTTTTTTAATACCCTCGGTAGGTTCTTTGTTCATATTTTTGAAAACAGAGTAATCCCCTGCTCGAATCTCATGAGAGTTACCTGAGGTCTACAAGTAAGAGTTTTTCTTGATATGTCAAGCCTAAATAGAATTCTGGTGCAGTGTACCAGGGGATCTTCGAAGCTCATCATTGTCATCCTCAAAACTCCGACTTACACTAAGGTCACAAATCTTAACCCTTCCATTGCTGTCAACTAAAAGGTTTTCTGGTTTGATATCCCCATGCACAATATTATGACTATGAAGATACATAAGACCTGCAACAACATCACGGAAATATCTTCTAGCAGTAGTTTCTCCAATTCCTCCAGGAGGACCAGATCTTTCACAGATCCACCTTCCTTTAACATATTCCAAGACCATGTAAAAGTAATCCATTTCTGGATCATCAATCACCTCAACTAAATTGACAATATTGGGATGATCTAACTTTTACATAATTGAAACCTCTCTTAGAACATCTGTCATGGCAATTTCTGAAGGTGCTACTCGCAATTTTGAAAGCCGAGACTTGTGAAAGGCTTTGATGGCATAACGCTTCTCATCTTTTGAATTCCTATGAAGTACCACTTTTCCATAGCTTCCTGTTCCAATTTTACACTCTCGAACATATTCATTGATCATTTTATTGCCATTATGGTCCTCAGTCCGAACAACCCGATGGGTTTCTTTCACAGGGGTCTCTCTGTTTTGATTTGTGATGCTTTTGTAACTGCCACAGATATATCGATATCATCTGCTAGCTCAATCATACAGTTGCAAAATCATTCTGTGAAGAGGCTAAGTGACGGTACTTTATCATCCATCTTATACAGATTTTGCAGTGCCATAATTATCTTTTCATGCATCCCAGACAATGTTTTATTCAATGACTCCAATATGAATTTGCTTCATGAACGGCCTTTAAAGAAAGCCCCACAACCTTTCTTGAAGTTGCTTTCTAAAAGCCAGCACAGGATCTAGCATTAAATCTGCAGATAAATAAAGATGCGGAGTTCCATGCTTTGATTCCCATAGACGTTTTGCATGATCTTGCGAATTTGACTATTTTGTAAGTTTTCATAAAGCCCAAATGACTGTAGCGGCGAGGGTGATTGTAAATATACAGGAGCTATTGGTGCTGATAATGTCTTCTCATTTTTTGGTGGTTCAGATTGCTTGTGCAATTTAGCTGTCTCTGATGATTTTCCTGAACCTGCTCCAGATGCGATTGCTGCCAAGACATCACCTTTCAGGAGTGTCCCACGGGGACCTAAAACCTTAAATGAAGATATGTCCAGTTCAAACTCAGCAAGAAAACACCTTACTGATGGGCCAAATCTATAGATTTGTGGTTGTGTCATTTGTTCTTGACCTTGTGCATCCCCTTGTGCCTTTGTATCTCTCTCTGCTTGTTTACTGGAAAACTCATCAGCTAAGATATTTGTAAATTTTCAACCTCTCTATGCCTTCCTAGATCGTCCAGGGAAACCCTAGAATGCCAGAAACTTTCACAGGTCACATAAACAAAGAGGTATTCAGATCTAGCTCTGAAAATGTCAAACCATATAAAAAAAATGACCCAAGTTACCTCTGTATGATTTGCGAATCTAATAAAACCATCACATTAGCGAGCATAAGCATGGAAAGTGAGGAATAGCTAAATTCCTGGTAAAGAGGCAGGCGTTTTACAGCTGTAACATCCCCTGTAACACAGCTCATCAATTACATCAATTGGTTTGACCAATGAACAATAGTAAGTGCATGCGTAATGAATGTTACATCAAAGTTTTTAATCTACCAACAGTCGAATCAAACTCAATTATGTGCCAATGTAACCACCGATGTCCATAGCTTACCCAATGTGCCGATATATGTAACCAACATACCAATAGTCATGAAAAATAGACATAAGCATTATATATGAATATCCTTATATCTTATGAAACCAAAGGTTGAGTGAATACAAATAAGAAGCCAATCCAAAATTAATGCATTGCAAATTCAATGAAATCCAATCGCACAATCGATCTAATAACGTCCAATGAGTATACCAATGTGTGGGAGTGTTATACCACAATGTTCAAACATCCGACATGTAGTTCAAAACCCAAAATCATGTTCTCGCCAATCAAACGTTTAACCAAGGTGTCAAATGCATAAATTGATACGCCAAGAGCTATAACAAGGAACAATAATAAGGATCACAAAAGATAAAACTTGACCCCCATGCAATTCAATGAATCAATGTTCAGGAAAGTCACAAAATGCGAATCCAAAGGCTAAATATCTTCAATAAAACTGGGTTACAAAATCCATCGAAGTATGAAAAACCGATCAAAGGATATTGCTGATCATGTAAAGATCAATAAAAAGATAGGTGCAGTATGCATAATGACACAAAAGATATTGGCAGTTCAGATAATGATCGAAATGTGACCTCGAAAGGAGAAATTTTCATGCTTACACTTGTGAAGACTTAGCGAATATAGGCGTGCGGAAAGGCGCAAAGAATAAAATCGTCGTTCATTTGAAAACTGCGATGAAAAATCAATGTTTGTGAAACATTGGTGTAGGCAGCTTATGAGACAACGAAAAATGTGAATTGGCTACCAACACTTCAGTACTTACCAGGAAGTGGTAGGACAAAGTGGAAAACTTCTAAGATGCTAGGAAGATATCCCTCGAACTAGTACCTGAGTTGGGCCCTTTGTTTGAATAAGATAAATTAGAAATAGTCCAAGATGGAAATGGAAACAACCTGGAACCAGAAGGCAAGGAAGAGAAACAAGCCAACCCAGAGACCATGAAAGAACTGAAGACTTGACTCAGGGTGAGTCAGATTGTGGTCAGATCCTGTTGGGCCCTTCATTTTCATGAATAGAAGTTTCACAAGATATGTTGTAGCTTCATTTTTGAGAACAAAAGTTGTGCAAGCTACTAAGGAGATGGAAAACAAACTAAGGAAAGAAACAGAAAGAGGCTGGAAGGATAGCACAACATCATTTTTGAGGAAAGAATTTGCAAAAAGATCAAGAAGAAGAGAGAAATCTCAGGATCTCAACCAGAAAACTTAAATATTGGATTGTATATATGAGACTGATATGATTGTAAAAGGGTTGTCGATCTGGGATTGTTATTATTGTTGTTTTTGTTAGTGTTGATGTTGTGACAAGAGTCACCGTTGTAATGTTCCATAGTGTTATCATAGCTGAGTTTTGGAGATATGGGTAAGAACCGGATTATGAATGTATCATAGTTTTGTATCAGTCTAGATGTAGAGGAGAAAGAAACTATAACATTGTCTGATATCTGATGAGGAGCATCCTCTGATTAATTGTGCATGAGAATTGAGCTGTGAGAAGAACTTTGTATGCTAATATAACCGGAGGCCCAAAATTTAAATATATCCAATGTATTTAGTCTCCTAAATGTATTTATTGTTTCTATGTATTATATTTTCTATCTGATATACTTAAATTCCTTCATTATGAATGATGACAAAACTTTTTCTCTTTATTTTTAGTTAGGAAATGTTCATAACTGTTACAGGTTTAATCTATATTGCACAAGACTAACATGGATCCTGATAACTCAGAGGTATGTCTATGTATTCTCCTTACCCTTCCGTCTCTTTCTCATATCAGTTTCTCTTCGGGTGAGACTTCTTCCCTCCAAGGAAGATGAAAATGGTAGTGCTCTGGACTACTTGGGTACATTTTGTTGGTAACTTGAGAAGGACCCTGGTTTGATCACTTTTGTGCTAACACCCACCATGTGAGGAATGAGTGTTATTTCCAGTGTCACTAAGCCATCAATCCCATACTCAAGTGGGACTAGGGGAATTCCCTTTATATCCACATTACCACCCCTTAGCTCCATTTAACCCACATCATCCATGCCATTTTCTATGGGTCCCTTGATCGGGGGTATGTTGGATGTGTCATATTTTCCATCCATAAGTATACCTAGCATCCCTACACCCCTCTCATCCATTTTTATGACCACTTATGGATCCTTTTCTAGTTGGGGGGTTGAGCCTTGGTATCAGTATGGGAGGTGGAAATCCTTCCACCTCCACCAATCGTATGAGAGACCCAACATTGTTTGGTGTGAGTGTACCTTTTGGGTGGAATATGTCTAGTTGTTTTGGGGATATCCCTAAATAGGTTGGGGGAAATAGTACATCAGGAGATTTTAGCTTTCCATGGGTTAGAACACCCTTCTCTAGGGGAACATACCTTTAGGGAAAATTTTCACCATGGGGAGGATTTCCCTTTGTTAACACATTCGGTCCTGGGGGTTTCTTCCCTGTGGCTAACTTTTGGAATGTTTTTCCTAGAGGGTCCACATTTACCCCTGGGAGTATGTTTAGGTATGGGAGAATTCATGCTACTAGAAATGACACCATTCATTGGCGAACTCACTCTTTGGTATCTCCTCAACCCTCCAATAGTACAAATATAGGGGGACCCTAAGGTCCATCTGGGATAGTAGAGACTTCACCTCCCTCCCAGTACTCATTTTCTTCATTGCCTTTCCTTGCAACATTATAATTACCTTATTTTTCATGGTTGATGAATGACCCTATTTTCCATGGCCCTTCATGGTCAAAAATTCCTTCCAAGTTTCCATAAGATATCTTTAAGTTCACAGTAAGCTAGGAGAAGACCCCTCTACCCACATCTTGACATACCACTTATGGTGTTCATCAAAATCGTTAATGGATACTATTGTGAGGTTGTGATTTTTCCATATATCCCTAACTGGAACTGCCACCAAATGGTGCATTGAATTAACAGGCAATTCATTCAAAAGCTTCAACAACCTAGAAATGGAATTCTTAATGCATTACCAATCACCCATATGGTATGAGATAGGGAAAAATATCTTGAATTCACTGCATCAAGATAATTCCACTCATGTTTTCAATAATATACATAAGTGGATATGAAGATGTAGGATGATTAAGACACAAATCGTGGATAAAATCCTAATAGAGTGGTTCTCAAAGTCCCTCCTCCCACCCATTCTTGAGACATAGCTATGGATGGGGCGATAACTAAGGAGCAGGCCATTATGTGTTCCCAATACTTTGATTTGATATATTCATAATTGGGTACACTTTATGTCATCATTACAAATGCTCCTAGACCTTCAACAAATTCGAGGAAGCCAACTCTAGGACCCCTTATTGATGGTGTGGTTGGTTCTATTTCCTATGCCTCTATGAACCAATTAGCTGATCAGATGAGTCAGATGTCTCTTAAGTCATATTTTGGTACTAGTTATAAAAATGTTTTAGTCTCTACTCAGACCTCCAAGGTGAATTTGGTGTATTCCACACAATCGAAGAATCCTCCAAAACTTGGAGGAAAGAAGAAAAGGAAAAGGAAAAATAATTCCAACACTGAGAAAGGGACTACTCCCACTCAAAATTCCCAGGAGGGAGGCACTAAATAGAAGAAGAAGACTCGGTTCCCGTGCACAATTTTTGGGGAGGAACACCTTACTCATCTATGTCCTCAAAAGAATGAGGTCCATCTATTTTTGTCACAATAGCAACCCCCCCAACAACTTGTTGTCTTAACCCACCCTTTCCTCCCTTAACCTCAAAACGTGGTTTCCAAAACTCCTACCCCTCTGTAAGGTGGCATGTTAGGTTCCCCTCATCATAAGGGGTATTCCTTGAATGCTTCCATTTTTATGTGTGACCACATGGTTAATTTCTAGAATCGAGACAAAAACTATGACATTTTGCGAGCCATATTTTTATGCACCACTCTGTCGTTCGAAGGACATTATTCAAAACACAAATCATAATAACAATACATGGGCCACCCAAAACTATAGTGTTGTGGAATACTTGGCCCATGCACCATGTGCAATGTTTTCCCTTGAAGTCCTCCAAAGCTTCCCAGTGTAGCAGAAAGCCTTGATGTCTATAATAGGAAGGGTTGATCCCTTAGAGTCGTGTTTGATGACCTTATATTCTTCTCAGGTTACTCAAAATATCTCCCATTAGTTTGCCTTCCATATCATCATGAGATCAATGGGAAAAAACATCTACCAAATGGTGGGGTATGACGGATCCTTGACTTGCATAATGTCTATTTCTTGTTGGAAGGCCCTCGACTCTCCTAAGCTTGACATGTCTGCAACACTACTAAAAGTGTTTGATGGACATATGTTCAAGCTTCATGGAATAATCACTTCCTTACCCATCATGTTAGGTGGAAATACTATCTCTATTGTTGTAGAATTCATCAACGTACCTCTTGAGTAAAATGTATTACTCGGGCATACTTGGTTTTATAAGATAATTTTAGTTGTCTTGTCTATATTTTGGGTCCTACGCTTCCATCACCAAGGGAAAATAGTTATAATAGATCAATTTTTTTTTTGTACCCTAGAACTTTGATCCAATGTGATGTCAAATGTACCCTTTGTCAGTGATTCTCAATAGTCTTATATGCAAGTTTGTGAAGGAATGTTCAAATATCCTTTGGTTATGGGAATTTTTCCCCTTCCCCCACAATATCCTAATGAAAACGTTTCTCCTATCAACATGATTTCTTCATTTACTAGTGAATCCCTTGGATCTTTTGATCTTTGGGTGGAACTCCTTCTCGAGGATGTTGAATCCTATGGAGCTTCCCTACCACCGACTGTGGTCGATATTGTTGATCTGATAATCCCATCAACACCAACAGATACTAGTTGACACCTACATCCTCATATGGAGAGGGATCATCCTACTCCTCCCACATGGGTTTTTTTACTATCTATGTTCACATGATTTCCTATATATACTAAGTTTCCTTTAGATGAAGCCATCTTGGAATTCATGGATTCCATATACAATCCCAGGGAATATGAGCATCATCGAGAATCCATCCTCCTTGATTTGGAACCAATGAGAATTAGAATGATGAGTTGTGACCCGAGACTAGGCGAATTTGCTTGAGCATCTAGTAGACCTCCCAGTCTTGAACCTTTTCCACCTAGATTATATTTTTCATAGCTTTCCACTTAATTTTCTACTTACCCTTCACTCAAAGATTCACATTTATTACTTCCTTCATGTCTTGATGGAGCCCATCAAGGAGCTTCTCTAGCTTGTGACACTACTCACAATGAGTATCTTCATATGCAAAAAATCATTTATATGTGGAAGGGCCCTACATGGTAAGCTATATGATGCCAACATTGGCTCATGTATTAATTGATTATGAAAAATATCCTTGGTCAGAGCCTAGAAATGGGCTCTAGCTTGCTTGAATCATTAGAATGAATTGTGCCTTGTACATAGCTGTGTGGTGTGAGTGGTTTTTGTTTCACATATATCATATCCAAAAAATCCAAAAATAATTTTCTTTGTTTAGATTTCACTATGCTTTTTGACCCCCAAAATCTAATTTACATGTTTTGACAGGATTACGAGGAATTTTTTAATGGAGACTTCCACCGAAATTTAGGTACGTGTTCCCAAACCAACATATAGGGATATTATTTTCCCTGCATTTATCGTTTTGCATTATTAATCATCAATTCTACCAGCACTATGCCTTATGTTCGATCACGACCAGTTGTGACATTAGCCACTCCTTTTGAACATCATAACTGGTTCAATATTGCCTACCCTACATCGACACACTATTTATAACAAATATTTCCATTTAGTTCCAATGTTGTGATTTCCTATATGCTTGAAATCCCTCCTTTAGTCCCACCATGACTTGATCTTGAGCCTCATTCTTCTCGCTTCGTCTATTTTCTAGCCACATCCCATGGGGGTTCCCACAATTTTTTATTATTTCTTAATGTTTGCCTATGCATTTTTTTCTTGCGTCATGCCTCTTGCCACTGCGTTGTTGTGTACCCATATCCATATTACCTCTATTGTAGTATCCCTTTACCATCTTCCTCTTGCATTATTTGTCCTCTGTTTTCATCCACCTACCCATGGAGAGAACAATTTCTAAGAGTGTATCTCACTTGCCTATACTTGCATCATTATTCCATTCTTGTTCAACCATGAAGGAGACTGAGAATAATCATTTCGTTCTTTTTTTCTCGTTAAACCATGAAGGAGGAAACAAATAAACTTAAATTTAAAAAAGAGTGGGGGGTTTTTTCCCATTGGTCTATTTTGAAAATAGCAACATCAGTTAAGTATCCCTTGAACATGGCACCTGTTTGAGTCCTCATCATATAGTTGGGTTTTAGATTACCTAGGAGTCATCCTAGTAATATGAGTTAGATATACTCCTCTGGTTGGTTACTCTTCCAGTCACTATGGAGAGTGCTTCAATGACTCCTTCATTGTTAAAATATTTTCATCCAACTCTTTTGTCTCATTGTCAAGTCACAATTGTGTCATGCTATATGTTCAAGGGAAGTTTAAGCTTGAGTCATCCATCTTCTCTTTTTTTGAATTTTCGAGTCAGACATCCCTGTCTCAATTGTACTTAGTCTGTCATAATAGTGAATTTGATTTATTCAAATTACACTTCTGGACAAAGGACATCTTCTTAGATCAGAGTGACGATATCAAACTTTGGGAGTCCAATCTTCCATTATATATGTTTCCCCAGACACATCATTTCCTTGAGTTCTCCCTTAAGTGACAAGCCCACTACCTCCTTGGCCAAATGACCATCTTATCTTCGTCTGGTGAAACTTTCTTCACCATTAACCCTGAGTCAATAAACCAGATGATGCAAATCCCTAGAACTGATTCTGCTAGTCATTTCTCCATTGAAATTCTGACTGAACTCTATCAGAAAATTTCCTTCCCTCAAAGAGCCCAAAAATTCAAAGTCTTCCTACCAAAAGATGCGCAGTTGCCTAATAATAACCCTCCCTATCCTTCTTCCATCTTCTCATTCATAGCCAACCAAATAATTTCCACCCTATGTCACCTATTAAGATATTATTCTGATGAATGGGTAGATGAACCCATCCTGGGTTTTCTGTCCATTTTCTCCACAGAAGAGAAAGCTACAAATCAGTTCAATTTCAGTCAGTACCTAGATGACAATATGCATGAACAACTCTTCAAGTTATCAATAGAGGGAATGTTCAGGTACTCCTTTGTGTTGGTGTACCTGTTCCTTTTCTTCCAAGAAGACAAATTCTCTTATGCTCTTCAAAAATTGGATCAAAATGAGAAACCTCAATCAGTGACTTCTTGGACATCATTAGTGAGGAAGAACTCATCCGAGTTCAACTTCAAACACTTCATCGATTAGTTTTACCATCCAGTGGTGTGCATGCTCAACAATATAATGGAACCAAGGATAAATGAGGAGGTATATATAATTATTCACCTATCATGCTTATCCAAAATACGGGAATGGTATCTTTACCAGAACCATACCGAGATTAGAGTTTATTGGTGTGAATTACCACCATACAAACTGCCAAAGTACCTTCCTGTCATAATCTTTTCCTTGGAATACATCAGGTAGATGATAAACTCTTATGAAATCCACTTCATTTCATTTAAGAAGAAGCAACATCTCGGGACCAAGATCCAAAAACTAGGCTCAAATAGAAGACTTCTCCTTATTATCATGTGCCAAATCCCGAGGTAGAAACTTTTATGAATCAAAAATATTAGCAAGAAAATACATTGTCACTACCTCTTTGCTAGAAACTGAAGAGGAATACCCCATTGTCACTACCTCACATACCAACACTCCTCAGGTGCAAACATAAAAAATATCCAGGAAAGAGGTTTCACATTTAGTCATAGAGGTGTCAGCTGAAGACTTCCAAGTTTATAGGAAGAGGACCAATATTAGTCACACACCAAACAAGCTTAGATAAGGAGAAACGCATTCCACTATAGTTATGGAGGGTCCACATTCATAAACTTTCTTAGGAATCCAACACATAGTGTCCACATCCTCATCCAAGAAGCAATAAAACACTACATTGATAGTTGAATCCCCTAAGGAGCCAACAATATCAAGAATTTTTGACAAATACAAGATGATCAAGTAGAAGAATGAACTCCTGAACAAAAACACATATGCCCAGTTCTGGAAGAAGACATCTACATATGAACACAAATTATTCGACACAAAGAAGGGAAGGATGCACATGGAATTCTTACAAGCATAGGTCACTCATCCCAATATAGCTTCTGATTACAAGAAATCCTCATTCGAGTTTGATGTGAAAGAGCTTCATTTGGTAGATCAAATGGACATGCATAAGAAAATAGGGGAGATGATCTTCTCCACCTTGACAAATACATCCCTGACTGCTGCAAAATTGTAGGTGTCTCTAAATAATTTCCAATCTCAATTGAAGTTGGAAAATATATCCTCTCTAGCCAAAGAAAACAAAATCAAATCCCTAGAGGATATGGTTCTAAATATCGGTTATGACCTATCCAATGTCAAAGTAACCAAGGAACTACTGAAGAAGAAAAATGTTGACATAGCATCTCCGAGGAAACAATTGAAACTTCCAGCCACTGAAGATTCACAAGCAAAGGAAATGGTTGAAAATGAAGGCCACAAAGAGGAGATGATGAAATTGATAACGGAGAACAATGCACAAATAAAGGAGATGGAGGATAAGTTAGACAAGTTGGTTAAGGATAAATAACAAAGTGTGAATATGGTTTTTATCCCACTGGATGAAGTTCCTCTCATAGGATTTAGTACAATAGTAGCAACCACAACAACAGAAATCCCATCATCCATTCCAGTGAAAGTTCCAGGTGCTTCTGAGAAGTTGGTGAAGTCAATGGAGGACATGTCCTTTCAAGGGGAAGAAATCATAAAGTTAAAAGAAGAGTTAAAAATCCTACAAGACCTGAAGTCCATGTTCTAGGCCAGTTATAACACATAGATGGATAAATCACAAAGACTTAGTCACGAATTACAAAAGCTGCAAAAAGAGACTGTCATGGATAAAAAATTATCTAAGGCCAAAGAAAACATCTAGATGGACATCAACTAGTCAATGGAAGAGATATGTCCATTCATACAATTTTTTTTTTAACAACATAAATTGGTACAGAAGGCCAGAGCAACAATTGAAAAGATAACAAAAGAATTAGGGGGAAAGCCTACAGAGGCCACTGAGCTCATCAGGTTTTTGAACTCCAAGACCAAGCAAGAGTTAGAAGCATTGGAAATTGAAGATAGGACATAGACCATCCTTGAGGTCAAGAATGTCTTGACCAAGAAAGGATTGATTCTACAACTAGAGGAGAAATCTCAGATAGTGGCCATTGGAGTGCAGATATTTTTCAGTAAGGTTGACACACTGCACAAGAAAGGACTCCATGGACTACTAGTGATAAATGACAAGCTCATCACTCTGTCAGACTACAAACAAAATATCAGTATAGTGGAAAATGATGGTTCTAAATTTGCAGGTATACAAGGAATCATCACTTACAAGGATTTTTTAGAAACATTACAGTTGGACCTAAGCATCCAACATGAGATAAAATATATTTTTATTACAAAGCCTACTTTTTCCAAGTACACTGAGATGGATGAAAATACAGAAAGTTACTCAAGGTTTCCATCCCTAGACAAAAGAGATGGGAAGACCTATTTTCTTTACTTGAGTAAATGTGAGGTGGATTTCTGAGTCAGCATGAAGAATAAAGTCAAGTCAAAGTGATGAATCATCAACTACTTCCCCCAGAATCAACACCAAGGATTCAAATAGATTAGCAACATTCCTATTATTTTGTAACTTGTAATCTAGTTAGTTAGAATTTTTGTCGACAATATCCTAGTCATTAATGATAGGATCAGATGTAACTATTGTATAAACGCTTCTCACTTTGAAGTATTGAGGTTTTATTTTTGTGCCCAAGGAGCTATTTGTGTAATCTTTTCAAAAGGATCGACCAGTATTAAAAAGGCTATTCACGGGATTATTGTGTTTGAACATTGGTGATGTTTATCTTTCTTTGTTGATGTTTATCTTTCTCTGTGATCATAATGTTTTCATTTTCTAATCATTAAAAGGAATTTAATGAGCATAATTTGTCTCATACACTCTATTTCTGGTCTTTTGTTGATCTATATGTTATTCATTTGATATTAAGTAAAGAAATTCTTAACTTCTTCTTTGCTTGGTTGACTTTCTCACATGTTCTGTCTTTTTCATCCCACTTAATTCTAATAGATCCAGTGGTCTGACTATCTTTCCCTATGAAGGAATCTCATAAAAACTGCATTTGATCCTAATATTTAATATAGACCCCATAGCCCAATGGACGTTTAAAGAACATCTTCAGCCAACTCTTATAAACAAACAAACAAACTCAAATTATTTTAACTAGCCTAATATCTAAAAATTAAACAAATATATATCATACAGAGAGATCCCTCTCTGAAACTGGTAGGGCTAGATCCCAGTTTCAAAATTGTTTTTGGTAAGTTACCTCTATCAATTTATTTTTCCCTTAACAACCTCTAGAAATTATAGAGTGCTAACACTTACCACGATCGATATTATCGATCCAGAAATCCGATCAGCATCCATTGGTACTAGTAAGCCACTCTATCCTCACATGGAGTTTGATCTACCTACTCTACCCAAATGGGTTGTGGACTCTCTCAGTTCACATTATTTCCTAGATACTGATTTTCCTTCGAAAGAGGCCATCCTAGAATTCATGGCTTCCATAGAAAATCCAATAAATTAGGTGATGCATCGAAAATATTTTCCTGATTTGGAACCGATGAGTGTTGACATGATGAGTCTTGATATGAGACTAGGGGAATTAGCTGGGGAATCAAGTACACCTCCAAGTATTGACCCTTTTCCACCTAGGCTATCTTTTTCAAAACTTGTCATTGAATTCTCTGCTTCCCTTTTTGTAACGTCCCCAGACACCCAAGTTGGGAAATGCCACTACAATTTTTCTCTATTCAAGATATGATACCGATTTGTGACAACCCTAGGCTCCCAATATGGGGCATGATACCACCCAAATTCTCAAATTGAGCTCTGATACCAAAACATGACACCCCCAACCTTTTGTTGGGAAATGTCACTTGAAATAAATTCAAAACAAAAGTGCTCACTCTGTTATGATAATTAAAATTGTCCATATGCATGCAAAGACCTGCTGGGCTATGGTAGACATAGATATTTGTGGAACATCATACATATAAACTTTAACAACTAATATTCATTCTACTAATACACAAATTAAATTCGAAAATCAAAGTAAAATATACATGCAGCAACACATGCCATTCTCATAAATATAAATACATGTACAAGATACACATCATACAAATAATGAGAGAAATGGTAGTTATCTTAATATTAAATTCACCAACTATGTTTAGACTTTCATGAACCTCCCAACCTTAGAACACGCTACTCCAAGTTATCATTAGTGGGTCACCCCCGAGCTAGGACTAAACTCCACCTAGGGAAAAGGGATTCCTAGGCTAGGTTGAGACTATAGAAAGTTGCACAATGCAACTGGAAGGATTTTCTCCCAGAATCCTACTTAAGCCCACTTCTCACAGACTCTCATTCCCCACATGCCTATCCCACATCAGGAATATAACCTCCACTATTCCATAGTCCATCGGTTGCTCCACTTCCCTTCTAGTGATTCAACAATAAGTTGGATTAGGAATTCTCAGAGCTCTCTAGTTGTTGTTGGACTCCATCGAGGAGAAATCACTTCCCCAACAATATCTCTAACATGAAGAGAGTTTCTCACAGGTCTGACAACTTGCTTCTTCAATCCATGGGCTTGAAAACTAGCCTCTTCAGTCCATCTCCTAAATCAAATGGGTAACCACATTAGAAAAATTGGGTATGGGTTCTGGTAATGACAACAAGCCAAACCAGTCCAGAGAAAACATGGGTAGAAACAAAAAAATGGCTAAGATGTGATCTATCTCAGGAACTAAATCTTGTTGAGATTCATAGGACAAATAGGTAATCTTCATGAGTTTCCAATTTCATAGGTTGGAGATGTCAACAATGGAGGAAATGGTTGGCTGCGTGAATTCTCAGTCCAAGTGCATGCGTGAGTGGGGAGACTGGAAATAATTGTGAGTGATCCCCACAATGATGGATTTCCCCCCATAAAAATGCATGTGCCCAGATTGACACATGGCCTTATTGGGAGCCCATACCTCTCCACTTGGATTTCATCCCTTTCCCCAAAGGAAATTAGGATAACAGGGTTTATTTCCCAAACCTTAGTATTTTTAAGAAAATATATTATAATATCCCCTTACCAAAAGCCCTCTAGCTTAGACATTTTTCCCAGCCTCTCAACCCCATCCCTTTCCCTACCTAGTGAAGCTTAGTCCCCTGTAACTCTTTCTTCATGGTTAGTCTAGACGCAATGATGAAATTATATTAGTGATGTGAGTATTTACATATACAAAACCAGGCTCCCTAGCCTTCAACATCTAGCCTCTCCGACCTAATAAACAAATAATCCTCCCATCTTATAAGCACTTGGCTCACCATTTTATAAAACTCATTAAACATCATTACAATTTAGCAAAGGCTCGACCTTGGGGTATTACAATCCCCTCCCCTTATTTATGCATTGTCCTTAATGCATCTTACTTA
Organism: Picea abies; assembly: GCA_900067695.1. Taxonomy (NCBI): domain Eukaryota; kingdom Viridiplantae; phylum Streptophyta; class Pinopsida; order Pinales; family Pinaceae; genus Picea; species Picea abies. Next base: position 16,319 of record CBVK0100097339.1, read on the forward strand.
CATAATATCATCAATATTTCCAAAATATTCAAAAAGATGTGGGTATTCTACCTGCATAACATCTTCATTCTCCCAAGTTGCGTCCTCAGGACCATACCAGGTCCATTGAACCTTTACAATCCCTATGGCTCAATTCTAGAGATATTTGATTTTTCAATCCAGAATGCGTATCGGATGCACTTGAAAAGTGTTTCCTTGCTCCACCTGAATCACATTCCAATGAATAACATGATTAGCATCAAGTATATATTTCTTGAGAAATGATACATGGAATACATTATGAATAATAATAGATGAAGGTAATGAAAGCATGTAATCTATTGGTCCAATCCTCTCTAGGATTTCAAATGGCCCATAATATTTGGCTGCCAACTTGGAATAGTTTCCCAACTTCAGGGAAATTTTGTTGGCCTTCACCTTCAAAAAAGCATGATCACCCACTTTAAATTCCCTATGAGTTTTTTCGTTGTCAACATAGCTTTTCTGTCTGTCTTGGGTAGCCTTTAAATTGTTTTTTATCTTTGACATATTCTCTTCAATTTCCCTAAGCAACTCTGGCCCAACTAATGCTCTATATGATGGGTTATCCCATCTTACTGGTGTGTTTCATTTTCTACCATAAAGTGCCTCAAATGGGCTCATCTTCAGTGATGCTTGGTACCCATTGTTGTAGGCAAATTCTACCAAGTGTAGATAATCTTCCTATTTAGATGGTTTGTCCATCACATACATCCTCAACTTATCCTCTATTACTTGGTTCATTGTTTTTGTTTTCCCATCAGTCTTGGGATGATAAGTTGTCATGAAGTTCATATTTGTTCCAAACCCTTTGAATAATCACTTCTAGAAATTCAAGGTAAACTTTGGGTCTTTGTTAGACACAATTGTCTTGGGTATGTCATGCAAGCATGCTACTTGACTCATATAAATATCAACAATATTGGTTTCCTTGTGAGTAACCTTCATAGGAATGAAATGGGCATCTTTGGTAAGCTTGTCCAACACCACCATGATAGCATCATGTTGCTTGCTTGTTCTAGGAAATTTTGTGATGAAATCCATTGTCACCACTTCCCACTTCCACTCAGGAATGGGAAATGGTTGCATCAACCCAGCTGGGTGTTTATACTCAGCCTTGAACTTTTGACAGTCCAAACACTTAGCAATGTACTCAACAATATCCTTCTTCATGTCTGGCCAATAATATTGGCTCTTAACTGCTACAACTATTTTCTGATATCCTGGGTGTCGAGCATAAGGTACATTATGCATCTCATTCAAAATCGTACTCCTTAATTCATGAGAATTGGGTACATAAATTATGTTCATGTACAAGATAATTCCATCATTTCCCAATTCATAATCTTCAATTTTATGTTGCATTTTACCTTGCTTTAATATTGTTACTAACTCCATGTACTACAAATCAGCTTTTGCAACATCAAATTTTTTTCCTTTGAGATCAGTTTGAGACATGCTAATGGTTGTAGCATGAAGTTCATGAACTCTCCTATTGAGTGCATCGACCACTTTTTTCTCTTTTCCTTTGATGTTCTTAATATCAAAGTCATACTCAAAGAGGAATTCCAACCATCTTCTATGCCTGGCATTTAAACTTGGTTGATCAAACAAATATTTTAGACCATTATGGTATGTCCTCAGCTCAAACATTTTTCCCATGAGGTAGTGCCTCCACTTCTTCAAGGCATGCATTATGGCTACCAACTCTAAATCATGAGTGATGTAGATCCTTTCATGCTCTTTCAATTTTATGGATTCAAAACATACCACAAATTTGTTCTAACTAAGGAATCCACCAAGTCCTTTTCATGAATCTGTGCAAACCACAAAATCTTCATTCAAATATGCAATCCTGAGAATTGGAGCATTGGTTAAAAATCACTTCAATTGTTGGAAGCTCTTTTCACATTCTTTTGTTCATTGAAAATTCACCCTCTTCCTTTGCAAGGAAGTAATCGGGTGAGAAATCGTTGAAAACCATGCAATGAATCTTTTGTAGTAGCCATCTAGACCCATGAAGGATATGACTTATGTCACATTCTTGGGTGTTTTCCACCCTTTAATGGCATCAATATTTTCAGGGTCCACTGGTATCCCTTCTTCAGATATGATATGCCCCAAATAGTGAACTCATTTTTACAAAATGATAACTTGCTCAATTTAGAATACAACTAGTGCTCTCTTAACACTTGTAACACCATACGTAATTTATGCTCATGCTCTTCTTCTGACTTGGAATATACAAGGATGTCATCCAAAAAGACAATGAAAAAATTGTCCAAGTATTCTCGGAAAACACCATTCATTAAGAACATGAAAACAATTGGTGCATTTGATAACCCAAATGGAACCAATGTAAACTCATAATGACCATACATTGTTCTAAAGGCAGTCTTATTGATGTCTTCATCTCTAATCCTTACTTGATGATATACTGAACTAAGATTAATCTTTGATAATATCCTTGCATCCTCTAACTGATCAAATAGATCATCGATCCTTGGAAAAATCATACTTGTTATTTAAAGTTACTTTGTTTAATTGTATGAATTCGACACAGAACCTCAATGTCCCATATTTCTTCTTTACACTAAGACTGGGGCACCCTAAGGTGAAACACTTGGGCATGCATACCCCTTATTTAGAATATCTTCAAGATGCATTTGCAACTCCTTTATCTCTAGAGTACTCATACACTAGGGAGTCTTAGATGTTGGAGGTGATCCATGCATTAACTTTATAGAGAAATCAATATCTCTCTTTGGGGGTAGTCCTAGTATCTCCTTGAACACATCCTCAAAATATTTCAGGACTCCATGATCCTCAATATTTGACACCTTATACTTAGGTTCTTCCTCCATATAAGATGAAATTATTTGGAAACCCTTCCTGTAACACTTCTTCAGCTGCATTGTTGAGATCTCTCGGACAATAAATACCATAGGAATTCCTTGGACTATTCTTGGGTTTCCTTCCTCACTCAAGAAAGTAAACGCCTTTTTATGGTAGTATAATACAACATGGTGTTGTTCCAACCAATCCATACCAATTAGACAATCATATGAAACCAAGGGCATGATGTTCAAATCTGCATTGGTACCCAACCCATTCATGTCCACTGGACATGATTTAACCAGCTCAACAACTTTTCTCTTGGCTCCTGTAGCTACATGTACTAGCCAAGATTTCCCATACTTGCTTCTTGGAAATTTCAATCTTTCCACAACTTTAGGATCTAACTATGACTAGATCATGACTCTATTAAAATAGTAAAGGCATGGTTATTAATCATACCTTCTATTTCAATCATGTGTGATTGAAATTCTGCTTGCTTGTTGTCCAAGGATGCATAGATCATTGGTACACTTCTTCCCATTTCTTCCACTTTTTCTTCTTTCTGTACATTATAGACAACTCTCACTTTGTCAATTTTTTGAGGAAAATATACATACTTATGGTCTCCTTTACAACCCCAACATTTAATAGGTTGTTGCCTTGGACTTTTCCCACCTACCGCGTCCATTATGTGCTCTCTAAAATATGGTTGTCCTTGAGTATTGTTTCTGAGAAATGGTGGCATGTTCCCCTTCTTCATTTGTTCCCTCTTAAACTTTGTCTTGTCTTCCCAAGCCTTATGGAAAGTAGTCTTTCCTTTTTTATGATCATATAAGAACTTGTCTCTCCTTATGGTTTCCTCCAAAGTCTTGGGATCATCATATTGAATCTTGACACTGATGAAAGATGGCATCCCACTCAAGTATATTTGGATCTTAATAGTCTCATCCTTAATGAAGGAGACATACTTCAATGGTTCTAAAAATCTCTTTTCATACTCAACAATGGTCATGCTACCCAGTTTGAATTCAAAGAACTCTTTCATCTTTTTTTCATAATACCTCTTGGTTAAGTATTTATTCTCAAAATGCTTCTTGAATTCCTTCCATGTAACATTCTTTTCTCTTATGTGCTTCACTTGCACAAGATGATCCCACCACATGGATGCCTTTCCTTTAAGATGGTATATATAAATTCTTCCTTCTCCATGAGAAGAATAATTATGTAGTTGGAAATATTTTCTCGAGCCTAGCAACCATGTCTCAACATCTTCATATTTCTTATGTTCTCCATCAAAGGTAGGAGGTTTGATCTTGTTCATTTCTGCTTTCAATTCATCCACCCCAGACCTCATATTCTTCCTGATAGGTGATGAATTTGAGTTTTTGTGTGCTGTCCTATTGGGATTCCTTTGGGAGTGATGGTGATGTCTGTTATCACTCCTGAATCTTTCTTTTTCCCGAGGGGTCATGTGGCTTCCTGATTTGCTGGAGCCACTCTCCTTATCAAATTCTTTTTAATTATGTCCAGGGTCTTCATGAAATTCATATTGAAGTCTTCCAAGTGCTCTTTGGCTTTCATAATCCTTTTATTATCATCCTTGTGACTCTGGACATCTATCTACAATTTTCTGATGGTCTCAACTAGATTTATGTTATCATCCTTTTCTTATCCATGTCCATTCGAGTTGGTTCCTTCCATACCCAACTGGACATTTATCCCTCTAATTTCATATTATTAACCATAATCCTCTTATGCATCATCCATATCTCTACACTTTGTGATAACTCTGTTATGTTCTGATAGCTGTAATTCTACAAAAATGTGCAACCAGTAGAACTTTATCAGGGTAATTGTTCTCAATAATCTCGTGAAAACATGAACCATTCCGATTCATTAATATATCAGACTTATTTTCTACTGATTTCTTGAGAAATTGACTATTCAAATCCAATTTTCGGGTGACAATTTATCTTCTACTGTTCAATACCTTTCCAATTCCTTCTTCCATGCTCAATTCTAAGTTTTGAGTAGGAAGTTATGGATACTTGAACAAATATATTTTTGGGGATGCAATCCATGTACATGGATTTTGTCATACCAGAGTCAAATTATCTCTTGGATCTATGTTGGATCCTCTCTTCGGGTTTACAGGACTTCTTACTCTGTTAGGTGTAGTTTTGAACAATAAAGAATCTCACAGGCGTCTTCTTTAAGCCCTTTTTTGTTCTTAAAAACAATTTCGGGAATTTTGCCCCTTTTCTTTGGCCCCCAATGTCATGTGACCATAGGTTGTGACATAGTACTAACACATAGGCACTTATCCATAGCTTCAGAAATTTGGAGCTTCTAAACTTTAGAGTTTCTCTCAACTCCAAACTTACAATTCCCAGGAACTGGAAAAGCCATTGATTTGTTGATCACTTTAAGATCACTGGTCCTGGTCAACTGCGGAACTCAAAGATTCTCATAGTTTAACAAAAACCCCGACTTATGCAATGGAAATATGTGTGATGGAGTAGAAATCAACATCCACCGTTGATCTTCCTCCTCATGGAGATCTACGATCTTGGTTCATTGTGGAATGTTAAATAGCCCCCTCATTAATTTACCTTTGGATTTCCGCAAAATTTCTTGTCTGTATATATTATTCCATGTGGATTTGACGATTATGATCTCACCCATTACTGATCTAATATTTCTCCATGTATCCCCTCATGATCAACAGTCGATATTAACTATGGCCCTTAGGGAGTTCTCGACTCAAGCAACCTACAACTAAATTCCTCCGGAGTACCACTTCTTTCGTACCTTGGGATCTGGTGCCATGTGTCCTCTATAATCAATGATCAATATGGAATTTGGTCTTTAAGCCTTCATAAGTCCTCGAACTTGAATGATTATGCCTTGAATCTTCTAGAGTGCCAAGTCTTCGTACTATGAGATCTATTGCCATGTGTTCTCTTCCGATCAATGGTGAGGATTTACTCTGCTCTTTGGAGCTTTGGGGGTTTCACCTTCCTCACACTTGATTCCTTTAGAACATTGAATTGGAAAAATCCCAGGGTCCATTTAGTCCTACACACTTGGTGTGCTACATGTCAGAAAGATGGGGTGACACATGGCCCAATTTGAGGGGTGACATGTGTCAAGTCATAACTGGTAAAATTAGTCTTTTAAAAGGAAAAAACACATTGACACATGGCACACATATTGTGTTCCCATGTCACCCCAGGTGACACCATCAAGCCAAATCACTTTGGTGCTTCATGACTTTGGAACTTCGGGACTTCTTGAATCCAAGTCTCCAGAGCTCCGAAAGTTCTTCCTTCATCATCCATTATTTCCTCTCAACGTCGAATTCTCGAACCCATTAACTTTTCTGGGTTCCACATAGTAATACTTTCAACATATAAGATTGTGACATGTGGCCCTACTATAAACTAACATGTGGTGGACTTAGGGTAGTTCCATGTCACCCTAGGTGATGTCATCATTCCATGTCATATCTGGTGCTTTAGGACATCAGAGCTTCAGAACTTTGGAAGATTTCACATTTGCACACCCCAAAACCCCCAAATTCCAAATTTTCAAACACTTCCATGTCACCCCCGGTGATCTCAACATGTCATGTCACTTCTGTGCTCTGGGATTTCAAGGATCTCTTTCTCCCTTGCAACCACAAACCATTTCCACTAGGGTTCCAAATTTTCAAACTTTGAGACACTTGATAATTCGCTGACACATATCTCTGATATTGTATGGTCCAGATTGGTTGTAGACTTCGGGAATTTGGGGCTCCGAGAGACTTCCCTACACTACACAAAAAATTCCCTGAACGAAAAATGTCTAAATAGGTTTATCTATTGACATATGTCCTCATGCACGAATGGTTCAGATTCACTCTAGATTTCAGGACTTCACAACTTCGGGAGGAAGTCCATTTTACGCACAGTTCCACCAATTTCCCCGAACTCTGAACCGCCAAACTACTTGGGAAATCCAATGGATCTCCTCCTACAGAATGACCTACAGTTGAGATTCACTTTAGGACTTTTAAGATTTTTTATTCAGTTCCTTTCTCAATAAAAACTTAAAAACTTATCAAAGTAATGAAGTCCAAAGGACTTGATGGTTAACTATCGTGCACCTTCTCCATATTTGATGGTTTTGAGGGATGTTTCTTATTCCAAATAGATGCAATGACCCAAATTTAAACTTTGTGGTTCCAAACCCATAGTTACTTTAGTCTCATTTCTTTGTTGAATTTATTGAACCACTATACCTCCTAATCTTCTAAACACATACAAGGTGTTCTCTTGGCACTCAGGAACACTCTAAAATTTGAATTGTGTCTCTCTCGACAACAATTCCCTTTGAGAGTTTACTTCCATAAGAACTTATATGGCTCAATTCAGGCTTAGTGTCGAAAACTGGGCTTTGATTCCAATTTGTAACGTTCCCTGGTTTCCAAGCTAGGGCATGCTACTACAATTATGCTTTGTTCAAGCTCTGATACCAATTTGTAACATCCCCAGCCACCCAATCCGGGAAACACCACTACAATACTACTTTGTTCAATCTCTGATACCAATTTATGATGAGCCCAGGATCCCAAGTCGGGGCATGCTACCACCCAAATTCTCAAATCAAGCTCTGATACCAAAACATGACACCCCCATCATTCTGTTGGGAAATGCCACTTGAAATAAATACAAAACAAAATTGCTCACTCTGTTCTGATAATTAAAAAATTCCATACTCAGGCATAGACCAGTTGGGATATCATAGATAGAGCTCTTTATGGAACATCATACATATAAACTTTAATAACTAATATGCATTCTAATAATACACAAATTAAATGTGAAAATTATAGTAAAACATACATGCAACAACACATTCCATTCTTATAAATATAAAGACATGTACATGATACACAACATACAAATAATCATAGAAATGGTACCTATCTTTTTATGAAAGTCACCAACTACGTGTAAACCTTCCATGAACCTCCCAAACTTAGACCACGCTGCTCCAAGATATTAATAGTGGGTCACCCCCGAGTTGGGACTTAAATCCACCCATGAAAAAGGGAATCCTAGGCTAGGTTGAGACTACGGAAATCTACACAATGAAATAGGAAGGATTTCCTCCCAGGATCCTACTTATGCCCACTGATCATAGACTCTCATTCCTCACATGCATTTCCCACCCTAGGAATATACATCTTTATTGTTCCACAATCCATCCGTTGCTCCACTTACCTTCTAGGGTTGCTCCACCTTGCTGGTAGAATCCCTCGAGGAGAAATCACTTCCCCAAAAATATATCTCAACTGGAGAGAGTTTCTCATATGCTTGGTACCCTGCTTCTTCAATCCATGGGCCTAACAGCCCACCTCTTCGGTCGAGCTCCTAAATCAAATGGGTAACCATAGTAGAAAAAGTGGGTATGATTTCTGGTAATGAAAGAAAGCCACACTAGTCTAGAGAAAATGTGGGTAGCAACAAAAAAATGGATAAGGTGTGATTTGGCTTAGGAACTATGCATTCATGATGTGATTCACAGGAAAAATGGGCTATCTTCATGGGTTTACAGGTTTCAGAGGTTGCAGAGGTCAACAATGGAGGAAATGGATGGATATGTGAATGCTTAGTCTAAGTGTGTGTGTTAGTGAGGAGCCTAGAAATAATGGTGAGAGATCCCCACAACAACGGATTCCTCCCATAAAACTGCATGCGCCTAGGTTGACACATGGATTTCTTTGGATCTCATGCCTCTCCACTTGGATTTCGTCCCTTTCCCCAAAGGATCTTAGGATAATAGGAGTTATTTCCCAAACCTTAGTATTTTTAGGAAAATATATTATAATATCCCCTTGGAAATAATTCCTCTAGCTTAGCCCTTTTCCTAGCCTCTCAGCCCCATCCATTTCCCTACCCAGTGGATCTTAGTTCCCTATAACCCTTTCTTTGTGGTCAACCTACATGCAATAATGAAATTATCCTAATGATGTGAGTATTTACATATACAAAATTAGGATCCCTAGTGTTACACATTATTTTATTCATCCCTATGACCGTTAATGATGTAAACCTATCTATTGCCTTCAGAGGGGTTAGTGGCCTGAGTTCCTAAAGAGAGAAGGGAGAAGAAATTTTCCTGAGAAAAGAAGTTGCATTTTACTTTGTAAAAACACTATAAAAAAGGAAGTTCATAGGCTGCATTATAGCTAGGGTGCGAGAATGCTTGATTCTCATAGGCTGCATCATAGCTAGGTCAGGAGGAGTTCATAGTTTTCTCTATAGGTAGGGTGCGAGAATTCTTACACGTGGAAAAACGAGTGTTTTCTCGAATCTTCTAGAAGGAGAAACTTCCATGGTGAGGTGGCATCCAAATGGTTTGGATCTTACTCGCTTTCATGATTTAGTGGGATCATCCTAACCTCCTCACCTTATCCTCCTTAGCTTATAAAAGGAGAGGAGCTCTCATGGAGAGGGGCTAAGTTGGATTTGGCTTGGAATTATTAGCTTGGGTGGAGTGTCTTTGAGTTTTTCCTTTGTCAAGATAGATCGTGAATATTATCAGATCTGTGCTCTTAGAATTCTTGGAATGGAAGTGTGTAGGGAATGAAGGACAGTTGGAAGGAACCTTACAACATCAAGGCCATGGTTGTAATCTCTCTTTCACATTTAATATGATACAGTAATATGATTCTTTCCTATAAAGTTTGTTGTGTTTTATTGTATGATTCCTTGATCACATACATAGGTTTATATTGAGTTTATGTTATTACTATCACTTTGGTTGGTTGTGTTCTTTTGTAGTTTCATCATTGTATGAGTGTTGGAACGGAGCTAGGATGGCGATGGCGAGAGGAAGAGGCATTTAAATGGTATGTGACCCATCCCTCTTTAGTTAGTAAATTCAATATTTAAAACTTAAGGAAAGCGTCATGTTCTGGTGTGTTTTGTTCTAGATCTATGTGGATCTAGGGAGATCAGTTAGTGTCTGCACCTACCGATTTATCCGATAAAAAAATTGGCAACAATACTGGGGAACAGATAGTTTCCTAGTTAGTCTAGTTTCCCTTATTTTGATTGCTTGTTTACTGGTCTCTGAGTTCGTTGGAGATCCATCCAGACTCTTTGGATCTGAAAGTTCACTCAAAAATTTTGTCCTTTTTCCAAATTTTTCTTGATTACAAACCTTCTCGCACTGTACCTCTCTGTGGCCTATGAGAATAATTGATTTTCACAACCTCTTGTTATATCTAGTGTGAACTTCTCTGCACCCTACCAATGTCTAGCCTACGAGAATACCTAATTCTCGCACTATACACTATTGCTAAGTTACGAACTTGTTTGTAAACTTTTTTGGATTGGGTCTTGTCATCTTTTGATGCCCAATTTTGCTTTTATCACCTGGATTGAACTTTTGGAGCCTATATTGATCTATTTACAGTTTGCTTGACATTCTTTGAGTTGCTTTTATCCATATTTGCTTTGTTTGGTTTTGAAGGATTAGTCTCTTGCTTTGAGTGTCTTTCAAATACAAAGTGTTTGTTTTCTTTAGAATTGTTTAGGGAAAGATCATATTTCTTTTGAATAGTTTGCTTCAAAAGAAAACTTTTAGTTTGGGTTTCTTTGCTTTAAGAAAGATCATTATTTCTTTTAGTGAAATTTTTGAAACAAAAATATTTAATTTCTTGCTTTATATTAGATTGGGGGCATCCTTGCATTTGGAGTAGCGAAATTGCATGATTCTTGACATTTTTTGGTCTTAAATTCTGAATCGTGCATTGGTGTACAGTACCTTTTTCTCATTTCTTGAGAATCTTGATATTGATAATTTTAATATATTTTGGGACATTGTGTATATGGGAATGATGAATGTTTTCTCCTTCTCGTAGCATAGCTTTCATCGAAATAAAAAGATTGCATCTTGATCTCTTTGCATAACTTTCGAGTCGGTCGAAACACCATATTGTCCATGCCATTTTCCTTTTGAGTAACAATAGTCATAAAATAAAGCGCTTATAAAAATTGATTAGACATTTTTATCTTTTCTGGTAGCAAACCTACATTAGATTAGTTGTAGGGATTTGGAATAGGTGTGAAATATAACTTTCCAAAGATGCAAACAAACATAGTATCTTGTGATAGGGAGAGTTAAATCCACTTACCACATTTTGTCCTAGGAAGCCCTTCCCACACAAGGGTCAATCATGAGGTCGCATTGAGACTGGCAAAGTTACTCACCCTGATTTTTTGGTATTGGCGTAGAGATTACATGTATTATGTGGGTCGCTTGAGAGGTATACCCACAATGATGAGTGGAAGCCTTTCAATTTGATTTTGGTCTAGATACCCTGCCCTTGCATGTGGATCGGACTGTCAACTATTTCCCCAAGCATCGTTGTAGTGATTGGTAACCTTAGTGGCCTATATATTTAGGGTCTTTACACAAGGTGACTGTGGAGGGGTAAGTATTTACGGTACCTGAAATCGATGTTGGCCAAACTCACTCAGGCTGCTTGGAGGGTATACCCACAATTATGTGTGGGAGATTTCACCAGGATGTAATTTCATTAAGTAGGTCGTCAATGTAACTTTTCCACCCAGTCTACCTCAGCCCCTTCTTACTTTGTTCCCATGATGTTGGATTTCATCACCTACTAGTGCATTCATTGTGAGAAGGTTTTGTTTGCTTGCTTGCTTACTAGATTTTTAGCATGTGCTGTTTGTTTTCCCTAGAGGACTCTAGATTGGATATTTTTTTAATGGTGTCAGTTCTCGGAATGACCAATGAAGGAACCCCTACTCTTGGGGAACCTTTTGTTTTTCCTTCTTATGGAAATGTTGTTCCTCCTCACATCTCTACTTTGAGCCTTCCAGGTCTCACTATTGGATTACTGGTATGGTTTTTTTCCACTCAAGTAATATCGAATGCAGTTAGTGCTTCATTCACAAGCACTTCCCCCCAAGAGCATAAACCTCATGTTGATCCTTCACCTTCTTCACTAGTAAGGTCTTCTTCACCTTCTTTTCTTGCAAGGTCACCTTCCATTTCAACTTCTTCGTTGAGTGAAAGTTCTAAAGCCAGTACCCTGGTGAATAAGAAGAAGAATAAAAGGAAGATTAAGAAGAATAAAGATAAACAAGGGTCAAAGCTTCCAACCTCTATCAAACATGTTGGAAAACAACCAGTTGTTGTTAATCGTGCTGGGAGTGTTGATGATGTCAAGATCACTCCAACGACTCGTAAGCCCAAGTAAAATTGCAGGCTTTGTAAGGATATTCATCTTCTTAAGGATTTCTCTGGTCTACCCAAGGTTATAGAAGTATGGTCTACACACCCTGACCAACCCATGTCATCAGCCTCTAAACAACATGCCGATGACCTCTCGTCAACTAGTCACGATACCGTTGGGAAGAAGAAAAGTAGAGCCAAGTTCCCGTGTTTGTTATGAAAAGGGTGTCATCTAACCCACCTTTTCCCTCGTATGGACAAAACCTCAAAATTACTGGAGGGCATGACTATTTCACAGCCTCAACATCCAGCTTCTTATTGTAAGTTTTCTCTCAACCCCCCTGTAGTTGATGGAATGATCACTCCGGACCTGTCGTCGATCAATATAATTGATTATGTCATCAATCTGGCCACATCCTTAATTGAACCAGTTGACAAAGTGGTTGATTTGATACCATCCTCGGTCAATCCTTCTCTCCCTTCAGAGAGTGAAACTAAAGCAGTCGATTCAATCCCATCCTCGGTCGATCCTACTCTCCCGTTAAAGAGTGTCAGCCAAGTGGTTGATCTGTTTCCACATGTTGACCCCATTCTCCTCTTGGAGAATGCAATCCAAGTGGTCAATCTGATCTCATCATTGGTCGATCCTACTCTCTTGTTAGAGCATAAACCCAATATTGCCCATGTTTTTCTCATTGATACAGACTCTGCCATGTCAACGGGTATTCCTCCTTCTCTCGTGGAACCCCCTCCAAGTAATGAGGCCATTCGTTTTGATTGGGGTGTGCTAACTAGACCTCGTCTTCCCTCTCACATTCCTTTCTAGATTATAGTACAGGTTTGTGGTCGAGACGTTCCTTAAACACTGATAGATGAAGGTGCGTCTGTTAGTATTTTTTCCTCTTTGGCTTGGCAAGCTTTGGGTTTTCCTCAGCTTGTGTCGGTTACGCAAAATCTGTTATCTTTTAACAGAAGAACTAGTCAACCTTTAGGGACCCTTCCTCAGTTTCCTGTAACTTTGGGAGGGAAAACTATCTTTATTGACGTCATGGTAGTGTTATAACCCTAAATTGCACCACACATGCTTACCTGGCATTAGGCCAACTCATATCCCTTCTTTGCCAAAAAATACTGAAAAACTCTTCTAAATCCAGAAACCCTAAACAATATCTTCCCCAATGGAGTCACCAACTCTGTTGTTGGGAAAAATACCCTATGAACTAGCAAACTAGGGTCAGACTTGCATGCAGATTTTGACCGTAAAGAAATTAGTTTTTAACCTACAACCCCAAAACTTAAACCCCTCTTTCACAATACATACATGGAAAGGAACCACTAACCTTGTTACTGATGTTTGGTGTAGATCCGCTGTTGTGCTCTTGATCGCTTGCTTGTGCTGCTCCTTCCAAAGATAACCTGCAATCAAGACAAACAACTATGCATGCATGCTACTTTTCTACTTGAGGGTTAGAAATTAAGCATAAATTAAACAAATCCTAGATAACTCATGCATTGGGATAGGAAAAGTACTCTTTTATTATTTGAAAAATGAATCAACTTACAATCAAAGTCGAGACCGACCACCGCTCCTTGATCCTGATCCTGGGCTCCTCCTCTTCTGTCCTCCAAATTCTTTGCATTAATTATCCTTTGGCTTGAGGAAAGGCTAAAGGGTTGGGACAATGGATTCAGCAAATGGGCAGAGTTTCTTCGCTATAATTTTCCCTCCTCCAAATGGTACCCCTACCCCTTCTTTTATAGGCTAGAAGGAGCTAGGGTTTTGGATGAACCCACGGCCATGCATGGTCGGAAGTTTCAGTTAACTGACCCATATCTTTTTGTCCCATTGGCAACTTTCCCTTTTTTTGTGATTCTGAAGGTACACACGGGCTATAGTGGGCCTGCTAGCATGTACTTTATAGGTACACGTGGGTTGTAGTGGGCCAGCTAGCGTGTAGTTTTAAAAATGGAGTTTTTAGAAGAGTTGTTCAGTGGTTTTTTTCAAATAAGGGATATGGTTTGGCCTGATGCCAGGTAATCATGTGTGGTGCAATTTAGGGTTATAACAGGTAGTCCAAGACCCCTTGGATTTTGATTTATTCCTTGGGTGAGATTATGTCTATGCCATGAAAGCTATTATGTCTACTCTTTTTTGTGTGATATATTTCCCTCGCGATGGACAGGTTGTAACTGTTGATCAACTTTCATTCATTGACCCTGCTTGGATTGCCTCCATGAATGGTTCTTATATGAAAATGGTATTCCCCCTGCCATAGGTCAATTATGTGGAGTTTTCGCCCATGGCTTCAACTTCTGATGACTTAGATCTAGTAGTTGACATGGTGATCTCTTCAATAGGGTTGTTAGAGCCTGATCTCTTTACTCCTGTCATGACCCTCAACATGGTGTCCTTCCAGAGTGTGTTTCTTCCTTCCAGCAAAGACCTCTTGGAAGCCATGACCAAGTTTTTTCCCTTGACATGGTCTCCTTCCAGAGCATTGTCCTCTTGGAATACATGATCAAGAAGACTTCGATGATAGCTTTTTCATCTCTGAGGCAACCTCGTTAAAAAATGAAACAAAGGTATATGAGCATGATTTTATGATTTCAATCTCGTTAAAAAATGAAACCACTTATGAGGATGTTTTTTTCGTCTCTGTGGCAACCTCGTTAAAAAATGAAATAGAGGTTATGAGCATAGTTTTTGTTTCTGTGTCAAGCTCGTTAAAAAATGAAATAGTTTTCCCCCTCTCTGTTTGAGTCAAGTCCTTCATCTAGTATTTGAAGCTTCATTTCCTCTGCCTTTGTCATTGGATGAAACGAAGCTTGGGGGGGCAATACTTTCAGCTTCTGGACTTCATGATGAAGTAGAGACGCTAGTTTATTAAGCTGAGGGCTAAGTACCAACCATCCATGTGTTATGTGTTGGGAAGTCCAAGCATAGTTTTCTATGGTTCAAGCTTGTGTAAAAATGAAACCACTTACCTCAAGCATAGTTTCCTCTGGTTCAATCTTGTGTAAAAATGAAACTAGGTCCAAGCATAGTTTCCTCTGGTTCAAGCTTGTGTAAAAATGAAACCAGGTCTAAGCATAGTTTTGTTTTGTTTTAAAGCTTGCGTAAAAATGAAAACAATCTTGAGCTTAGTTTTTGTTCTTTCTCATGCTCGTAAATACATGAGAATAAGTTACTGATCTTATTCTTTGTTCTTTCTCATGCTCGTAAATATGTGAGAATGCAACCAAGTATACTTTTATCAATTTTTCAGACTCATAAAGGTTATACGAAAAAGGAACCCATTGGAGTTCCCTTTAAGCTCTTTTCAGACTCTCTAAACATGAAAAGATTTTCGAGCAACCTTGTTCTCTTCATGCTCATTAAAGTATTTGAAGAAAACATCTATTGAGTGATATTTTATCTCTTTTTTGGTCTCATCAGACTACTTTACGAAAAAGGAACTGAGAGAGTTCTCTTGAAGTGTTTTTCAGACTCTCTAAACATGAAAAACCCCTGAGTTTTCTTTCTTTGGAATCGTTAAACAAATATAGAAAGGTCCATATGGGACTGAACCACTCCTTCTTAGGGTTCGTTAAACATACTCCAAGGGACTCATCTGAAGGATGAGCTTACATTACAAGCAAATGTTGTCCTCTTCAATCTTGTGTAAAAATAAAGAGGTACTCGCCATAAATGGTGGGGGAAAAATTGGGAAAGAAAAGTATCTAAACCTGTATTCTATGGAAGAGTCACTTTTGAACATGACACCCTTTCACTCACTTTGTGTCTAAGTTGGAAAATCCACTTGTCTCTTGATCATACTCTTTTATAATATTACAAATTGGTCTATGATCCCTATTGTTGAATCAGTTTTTCCAAGAAATTTGTCATGTCGTCAATATGTTCAAAGAAAAGTTCAACCCTGAAAGCCTTCTATTGTGTCGACCATTTTTGTAATCCTTAAGCCTTCTATTGCATCAACCATCCCTGAGTCAATCCCAAATCACTTGTTACTCTGATCCACTTCAAATCTTGTTACCCATTTCATGTCATCGATGTGGCATATATTAAGGCCCTCCTGCGATGAGTCTTTTCCTATCAACTTCAACTCATTATCTAGGAATTAGACTTAGAAACTAATTGGTACCTTGGAACTTGCATACATCAATGGTAGGTTTCCTCGCTTTTGACAATGGGTTTTCATTATTGACCCCTGATCGAGAGATTCTGCCGAGTGTTTGACTTCAGCTCATTAATTCACATTTGTTGGATTGTATTAGTGTACCTTGGGAGTCATTGACATTAATGGTGATTTCCCTTGCACTTGTTAACAATTCTCATCATTGATCGGTAATCAAGTGGTTTCTACCATGTTCGACTCCAGCTCATGTATTTGCATGGTTAGATTCATACTATAGAGTGGTGGATATGAATACCCTGGATCTTTTTTGTCATATTCAAGTTGCGTTGGAGTATATTCAGATTGTATTGGTGCATAGATCCACAGTGTATGTCTGGTGACTATGTTCAAATTTGATTCTTTAACACATAGATCCACAGTGTATTTTTGGTGGCTATGTTCAGATTTGAGTCATATTGGCATGGATCCACAATGTATGTTTGGTGGCCATGACCTGTATTACTTGAAATGGATCTTTGCATGTCATCATGTGAGATCGGAAGAGC
>CBVK0100097340.1:0-33107 GCA_900067695.1 Picea abies
CCGAGATCTACACTCTTTCCCTACACGACGCTCTTCCGATCTCACAAATACGAGGCAGTGGCTCTATTTTTTCGATCAGTAAAGTCATTTCTGGAGGAGGAGGAGGAGATTCTAGACCAGTTATAGCCGGTGAAGAACTATAATCGTGAGACCAAGTGGCTACATGAACCTTAGCATCGACCATATTGATACACAAATGATCATTGTCTTGCGATGGCGGGTTTTGAATCCCACCGGCCACATTTCCGGTGTTTGAGGAGATCGAGGCCATGTGTTGGTTATGTGGGAAAGGATTCGTCAGCATGGCAGGCGGTAGAGATAAGAGCCTCGCAGCTTCCGCAAGTTTCAGGCATAAATGAGTAAGGTGATTGTTTGTACAAATCTTACATGGAAATTTCACCTTACGTCTCTCTTTCTTTCCCTCTCCAACATTATTATTCGTCTTCTCATTATTACCATTGTCCTTGGGTTTATTATTATTTTTCCCACCCTTACAATTATTATTACGCCCTTTTTTCTTATTCCCACCTAGTTGTTGGTTACCATTTGGGTCGATCGACGATTGCACGGAATGTACATCCGCCGACTAAGTGGGATTGGAAGACACAGACAAAGTTGGCCCTCCTACAAACTGGTTTAAAGACAACTCTTTCAAATGGCTTGTCATCGAGTCTGCGGACTTTACATTGGAGGAACCTACAATGCCATCGGCATGAGGTTCGAGATTTTGTCTAGGGTCATAGGTTGACCTCGGTGCATCCAAAAGAATGTGGTATAACATCCCAGATTGAGCGTATATAAGATCTAACTGTTGGGATTTGAAGATCATTTCTTCCTCAATGGTAACCCCAGATGTAGCAACATCCTTCGAGATAGGAGGCTGCAAAGACTTCAGGAACCATTCTAAAAGTAAGGTCGGGGGTATGGAGGTCTTAATCAACCTCTTTTGTCTACGCCACTCTTGGATATGATTCGAGATATGAGTGGTTCTGTCCTAGTGTAAAGTCGACAGAAGTTCAAGGCCAACATCGTAATGAACTGATAGTTGGAAGTGGTTAAGGAAGACTAACACCATCTGACTGAAGGTCCCATATGCCCCCCTAGGTAGCTCAATATACCATTTCGCAGTGACCCCAATGACGGTGCATTGAAATAATTTTAAATGAATGGAATTGTCATTAAAGGAATTCGAGGAGCACCATAGGTGAAAGGTAGTAGTAACATGATCATCGAGATCCTCTCCATTCTTACCTTTGAATTTTAGAATCTTTGAAGGAATCTTGGTGGGGACGGGGGGCCCTGTAAGATCATGACACATAGGGTCGTTCATCAATTTAGACAAGTCTGGCAGATTAAGCGTGGCCAGAAAAGAGAGACAGGGTTGCGGCATCTGCCCCCAAGCTCCCTGGAAAGATTGTGTTTGAGGAACTGCAGCCCATCCATGGTTATGGTAAGCACCATGGCCCTGTTTAGGATTATAAGACCCTCCTCCAGGCTTATTCATAAGAGGTTGGTTGGGCATCATTCCAGTAGGAATGTTCTGATGGGGGTTATAAAAATTGCCTCCAATAGGAGTGGCTCCAGGTTGGGGGTTTCCCATGGTGTGAAACTAACCTCCTCTACCTGTGAATCCGAAGGATAGAGGTGGATTCGTCATGCCAAACGTGTTGTTCAGAATCGACACTGAGGAGGTGAGGGTATAGGATGGAACTTGAGCAGAAGCTTGTCCGCCAGGTTGGTTTCTCCACCCAGAAGCAAGAGGGTTAGACCCGATGTTAAAAGAAGGAATGCCTCCCATATTAGGATTCGTTTGAGGGATTTGAGAACCACCAAACAAGAATGGAGTATAAGGAGGTGTAGTGCCCCCAAGTCCAATGCTAGCATTAAGGCCAACAGTTGGGATGGAGTTTGAAAACAGTGAAGTGAAATTCAACATACCATAGGAAAAAGGACTAGAGGCCATAGGGATGGATTGAACATTATATCCCGGTGAGTGACCAAGAGACCCAAATGGGTTCAAGGCAAGAGATTGAGAATTCATTATAGAACGGGCAATAGTAATGATAGGTGCCTCTGGCACTACAACCATTGTGGTTGCAGGAGTCAAAGGGGTGCCATTAACTCTAGTAGGTGTGGGAGTCGAAGGGCTCCCAGTGTTCTGAAGACTCGGTTCAGTACTCATCCTTGTAGAATCACAATTCTGAACAGTGGAAGTGTGTGTACCACGTCTAATAACTCTACGCCTTTTAGAAGGCAAAGACTCGAAATCTGGTGGTTACTGTAACAAGCGACGGGACCAAAGGGGAGGTTGGTCCGACTCCACGATCCATGATGACTTAAGACTCAAGATACAAAAAATAAATCCTAAGGCCAACTAGTAATCAAAGAGCACACCAAAGATCAAACGACCAAAATGCACACAAACGGGGTAAAGTGGTTGAAAGGGGCCTCCCTCCCTAAAGAAGGTATGTCTCACCCAAGAGGGGCTTGAGACTCCCTGTTAAAGATCAGAGGTAACATAATTAGTTATAAGGGCCCTCGTGGGCTTAACAACCAGTCGGTCAGATCCCCCCAGAGAGGTAATCCTCCATAAAGGCTTTGTGATGTCCGACCCTTATCTGATCCAGGGTACCTGCAGAATAACCCCTACAAGTAATCTATGTGGCACCTAAGTCAAGCAACTAAGAAACCAATTTATAACCGATGCACAGGTGAGCAGTCATAAGTCAGGTCCACCATATGGGCAGGGTAGGAAAGCTCGAAACCTTGAAATCATCGCCTCTCATGGAGGTAAGGGAACTAGCAAGATCCCCATATACAAATAGATCCCCAGAAATATCTTTGACGCTAAGAAGGTATCAGGGGGATATCCCTTCAACCAACCTCGCGCGACCTCGTGATTAACTCTGGTGTGAGTGGAGCCTCGTGATATTACCAATTATACAATGGATTTCTCCACTCCCTTACTCAGACACATATGTTGATTTAATAGTCTTGGAGAAGTTTACTCAAAAAATCCTATTCCAAGGCACTAAATCCTAAGCTAGTTTGTGCACCCTAGAAAATAAAATCGTGACTAATCAATTTTAAATTATAGCATTAATTTTAATGGTCGTGCTTATTCAAGAAGGTATTGTAGTGAAACTCATGATGTTATGAATCATCAAGTAAAGTAAATATGAATACAATGCAGAGTCCTAACTTCAATTTTCAATGAATGATATGCTTCTTAAAACAAATGCAATTTTCAATTTCAACTCTGCAATTCTGAAGTAAAAAATGCAATATTTCTTTACATGCACTAAGCTAATGACAAGGACTCAAAAGATCAAAACACCAAGCAATGCAAAATGCCTAATATTTTTGTATTTTCAATATAAGAAAAATGAAAATGCATGGACTAAACAACAACTTGATATATAAAAACTCTACTGTGTATAGAAAGAGACAACTCAAGTAGGATACCAAGAAGCAAGACACCCAACCCAATGTACAAGGACAATCAAGATGAAAAGGTGATGAGAAAGACTCCGCCCAGGAATTCAACCAAAGATAGGTTCCATGTCATCCCACAGTCACTACAGAGACCCAAGAAGACTCAGCAATCAACAAAACCTATCCAGCAACCACCAAACCCAGCCAACAAGCAAAAGAGGTTGATGTACGCGACTGTTCAGGGAAACAACATGTATGTACACATCTTGCAGAAGGACAACACGCGTATATATGTGATTGTCAAGAAAAAACCCGTGTATATGTTTCAAAAACAAAGCCAGGCAAAGGAGAAGGATGAAAGACTCAGACCCAGAGTGAACAGAGGTTTTCAAGCAATCATTCGACAAGAAACATAATAGGAACGAGAGCAATCTAAGGAGAAAAAAACTCCAAAGCCTAAGAAAGAAGATTCAATGCCTAGTGAAGTCGACAATTCTATTATGAGAAAAATCTCTCTATAGCTAGGGTAGACCACAACAAACAGAAATGACTGCAGAAATCAACTCTATTCTCAAGTATGTTATATAAACAAATATGCTAGCAAGACAAGATAAAATGCCTACCTCGTCCAGACGTTCGATGAAGTCCATCGTTGAGCATTTGACCCAAAGCAGTATACCTGCAACTAGTCCTTAACAAACAAGAAAAGCAAACATATGGTGATAATATATGATGTTAGCACATTCAATAGCTTAATCCATTAATATACATAACAAATACGCACATGGAATAATAATTCAAATATTTGCAAGATATCAATTGGATGGGAAAATAGTATTTTTATTAATATATGATCAGCAGAAGTGAAAAAGTTATAGACTTCCGTGTCAGCATAGTTCAGAACCGAGAAACTAAGTTCCTTCCAGTTGGGCCTCCACCACTTCAATCCTCCACCAAAAGCAAGCTCATAGAAGAGAGACAATGAAGTTCTCAATCAATAAGGGAAAATCTTGGGGGCTAAACATTGTGTTCAAACTTAAAGGACAAAGGGATGCAGACTCAATATGAAGTGAATAATTTCTCCAGAGTAACTTTGCTCTCAAAGTTGAATTCTTTCTCATCTTTTCCATAGCTCGGAATTGGCCCATTTATAGCCTTCAAATGGAACTGAAGGGCTGAGTCATAACGTTTCCAATATATGGAAGGCCAAGGATCATAGATCTCTTGTCATGACATGGAAACTTGACACCATTTTTTCATTTTTGGGCACAAATCTCGATGTACGTGGATTGTAGTGGTGCAGCCTACATATACGCATGTTGTATAGTAGACAAGGTGTGTACATGTGAAAAAAAAATATTTTTTAGCTCTAGGATTTGCAAAAAGGGATGAAAAGACTACATATGGAAATGGAAACAGGCCTTCTGTGCAAGATTGTATAGGGTGAGACAAATCCTGCTATAACAGACCAACATTATTATAATCATAAAACTGCATTTGAACATTCATAACCAACAAAAGTCATTAAGCATCATCATTAAAACAACATCTAGGCATACGCATTTTTGTATAACCAAGCAAAACAACACTCATAAATACTTATAAATTCACATATCCCTCAAAAGTCATAAAATCTCAATAGATCCAATGCACAAGTACTAGTCAACTAAAAATAATAGTTGTTACATATACTTCCTTTGAACACATAGATCCAATGCACAAGTACTAGTCAACTAAAAATAATGGTTGTTACATATACTTCCTTTGAACACATAGTGGTTGTTACATATACTCCTTTGGACGGGTATCTAAACAAAAACTATGAACATAATAGAGGTTGAATTTATAGCAATCTTTCTAGCACTCATAAAATTTAAATTATGTTTATAAATAATAGTTTTTAAATAATTTTTGTATTTACATGATTATTATTATTAACTTGTTTGTAATTTACTTACATATATTTATTTTCTTAATTTTAGTAAAAAAAATTGTATTTACATGATTATTATTATTAACTTGTTTGTAATTTACTTACATATATTTATTTTCTTTTCTTAATTTTAGTAAAAAATCTAATAAAAATTTCATGTTTTTAAATAATTTAAATTTATGTATTAATAAGTAATATTTTTTTAAAATGCCAAACTCATTGGTTAGATTCATGACATTCATCAAAGCTATTTTTCAAAATGCCAAACGAACATCCATGCATCAAAACAGAGAATTAAATTGAAATTGATTGCTGCTATCAACAAAAATGCAGATTGCATCAGTTGAAGCAAAAATTGACGCCGTTGCCGGGGATCGAACCCGGGTCACCCGCGTGACAGGCGGGAAAACTCACCACTATACTACAACGACATGGACGTTCAATCTTTTAAAAGGATATTCTGGTCTTTTACTAAAGGCAGCTTGCTTTCTTTGTGAAATATTTGTACATTCTTCACACTCAGCTACAGAGACACAATATGAAGAATACTCACCACTATACTACAACAACTTGTCCATACAAAATTTAGGTTCAAGAAAGAAATAGGACGAGATGAAGCAATTTGAGTTTCGTTATTAAGGGCAGCAAATATTGTACAATTCAGATTCAGACTCAACTACAGAGACATAAACCTTCAACCAAGCTCAAAACCTAAATCGAAAAGGTAAAAGAAACAGTTTTTAATGCACCAGCCGGGAATCGAACCCGGGTCTGTACCGTGGCAATTTGAGATTCGTTATTAAGGGCGGCAAATATTGTACAATTCAGATTCAGACTCATCTACAGAGACATAAACGTAAATCGAAAAGGTAAAAGAAACTATTTTGATGCACCAGCCGGGAATCGAACCCGGGTCTGTACCGTGGCAGGGTACTATTCTACCACTAGACCACTGGTGCAAGGACAGAAAAGGGCATTCATTTCGTTTCCTCCCGCTCAATTTTGTTATTAGTGAATAGTGAGTAGTGAATGAATATGGTCTACAAAGAAAATATTCATAGATGGATTTATAAAATCACTTAAAGTTGGGGAATAAAATAAATCATAGCCAGTAAAACAAAGTAAGACTAGAGGATTGAAATATTATTTCAATTTTAGTACACTCTAAATGAAGAATGTGCCCTTTACTAGAATCATCCATACGATACTGCTACATATAGAATATATTTTAACAATAAAGTTTTGGCACCAAATGAGCCATAACCAAGGAAGAAGTGGGCATGTACTTCAACAACATTAAGTGCCACTCTCAACTTACTCATCATTTGCAAAATGAAAAGAATTCTTTAATCTTAAAATGCCTCTAGAAATTGAGAATTGTTTTTGCATTTTATACATTAAGATACACTGCCTCTAAAAAAATAGGCAAAACCTTTTTTTAAGCCCTTTTTTATGGAGGGTAGATTGAATTTATTATCAAGTGGATCTGATACCTAAGTTTTATATGGAAGGAAATTTTTTTGTAACATTAGTTTGTGTGAAATAAAAGTTTTATATGCTATTTTGTTCCAATTCTAATTTGTATGCTTAGGTTTTATTTGTGTGAAATATATAACTTATTTTTTCTTTTTGTGTCAAATTTGTATGTATATTGGTAAGTTTTATTTGTTAACTTTTTGTCGATACATTTATGGAGGGAGTATAAGACCAAGAGTATATGGTATTGTAGATCATGCAAATGTAAAAAACTCAGGAGTTGCAACTACTCAAGGTAAGCTCCTCTACATTTTTATGTCATTTTTATTTACTATTTTTGAGGTATGCAAAGTGTATGATTGTGGTATGCATATGATTCTTCTACTATTAAGGTAGTTGTAAGTTTTAATGGGCACACATGAATCACCTTATCTCATCACCGAAGGATTCACCTCTCCAAGAAGGCCCTTCTTTCTCCCCCCCCCCAATGGCCAACCAATCCTAGTCGTGAGGCAGAACATCTATCTAACTAATGAAAGTCTGGTAAGTGAGTGGCTTGCTTGTTTCCTTGATCAAACTATGAGGCTAAGCTTCAAGACTAGGTATGATGCTAGATCTTCCAAGGGATTTCTTTTCAAGTCAAGTAAAAAACCTTATTACATCTATAAGGGTATTGAGGGAGGAGGAAAGAAAGGGAATTTTTTCTCACTGTTTCATGTGATAAATTCAATCCCTAAACAACCTTTTACCAATGATGTTTATGTGGGTCTTTCTGAGCTCTTAATGTGGCTTTACGAGAATTTCATGAACATCCATAGCCTTAGATATCTTTCCTTTGAAGATCCCTTTCCCACCATAATTTTATGCCAACTCTCCTTGGTTTTAGATTTTTAAAATACATCTCTTGATGGTTTTGGATTTCTATTTAAGGCCGGTTCTATGTTTTAAATTTCGATTTATGCTATGTAATTATGATGGAAAGGGTGAACATTGTGGGACCTATTTTGGTTAAGTCTTTTGTTATGACTAGAAAAACAATCTATTTACGAGGAGGGTAAACTATATAGGCTATGCTTTTGGTTTGAAGTTGAAATTCATGTAAATTTTTTGGATGCACCTTTACCTCTCATAAATAAAAATCTTTATCATATAAATGTTTTTTATATAAAAAAAATGATATAATAGAGAAGCTAACCTACCAAGAGAAATGGGGGCATGATGCCACCCAAATGGAAGGAAGTATAAGTACCATGGAAAGTAATTATATAATAAATGTTTGCTTAAGAGACTGAAATATTCATATAATAATAATCTACATTAATCTCAAGATTAACATAGTGGTTGTAGTTAATGGAATGTTTTTTGTAAGAATTGTCTCAAGTTTCTTGGTATCGTGGGCATGGTTGAATTTTTTTCCTTCATTTGATTTATTTGTTATTTTTATGGTTTTGTCTAGATTTTTCACTATCATAGAAAGTTTTGAAAGTTGGGGGCATAGAGGGCTAGAAATTAAGTTTTTCAAGGATTTCCTTTGTAATATAACAAGATGGCAACAAAGAAGATAGAAACATCTACTCGATAAGTTGATTCTTTAAGGACTAGAAATGGTTTTATGCATTGAACTTCGGATTATTTGTAAAATACAATGGCAACTATTCTACAAAATCAAAATAGTTCAAGCCTATAACAATCAAACAAGGTACTCCAATAGTAGGAAAGGAATTTCACCATCACTTAGTTGATCATAGGAAGCTTTGGTGAAGTCTTGCTTGAGTTTTGAACCTTGTCTATCACTTATTTGTTTTACCTTATTTGGAAGGAAAGTTGAAACAAAGAACAAGCATGAGATTGTATATTTACAACTTTTGGGACTATTTGGTTAGGGTGCATTTGACATTTGATGGATATTTAATATCTGCCTGCCTTTCAAGCTTATCTAATACTTGAAAGTTGTGTTCACAATTTGTTAAGGAAATGATTATTTTGATGGTTGAGACTGCCTAGTTTTTAGTGGATATGCATATGGAGTCCATCACCTTACATGCGTGACTTCCAAGCTTTGATTGCATATTCTAAGTCAACTATTTCTTGATCTTGTCATTTGGAATTTTAAACTTCTATGCCTATATGTGCAATATGTGCAATATCATCATTTGCCTCTCGTTTCAAAGCATTGTTTCCATGATAATCACGATCCAACTTCTCACACTCAATGTAACCCTTAAGCCTCTCCAAGTTTCTCCCACTTGAAGTGACAATGTAAAATTCTACCCTCGAATGAGGTGAGGACTAGGCAATATCAATAATTTAAGCTTTCTAGTTTGCAACCACATAAGATCTGTGATAATATCTTGTGAAATCCAAGCCAAATTTCCAATCAATAATAAATATGTGGCCAAGAACAAAAACATAAATCATGAAGTTCAAAGGTGCTCAAAGATCTTAAAGTTCCAGAATCATCATTGAAATGTATTTTGTAGCCAATGGTTGATATTTGACTACATTTAACAATATTCTAAACAGAAAAAACTGTCAATTGAAAATGAGGATACAATTTATTCTTTACAAAGTAAACTACCAAATGAAACATGATGAAGAATTAATATTTACAAGGATTTATAAAGTTAAAATAGGGACCCTTAACTTTATTTTGAGTTGGCAAGCTTAGGGATTATTAGCACCTATATTCTCACAGTGGCTTGGGAATGCATAAACAAGAAGACCACGGTGAATATGAGAATTCAATCCATGGCCTGCAAACTTTTCTACTAGTGTAGAAGCCAACTTTATTCATTCTAAATGATTAATAGAATTGGTAATTGATTTTCTTAGCATTGGTGATATTAAACTAGATTGCATAATTGTTAGGCCTCAAATATATAGAGGAGTATGACAAAGACATTGGGGATCATGGGTCTCAGAAATTTTCCATCCCTTATTGTAACAACTTTGTTCTCTCTCCATCGTGCATTCATCGTGACTATTAAATTTTGATTCTCTATTTGTTATGGATTCTTGATTGTAAAATATTTTCTCTATTCATTGAGAAATGTTGTTTTGGATTGACTCTCTCTCTCTCTCTCTCTCTCTCTCTCTCTCTCTCTCTCTCTCTCTCTCTCTCTCTTATTCCACGCACATATTTTTAGTACGTGAAAATTTTACTCGCACCATTGTGATCATCATGAAAATTCTCGAATTTCTTATCTAAGACAAATTAAATCACTTGGAAGTTGAAATCACCTATCCATAAAAACCGTTATGAGTGCAATTTCAACTTGAATTCACTTGGAAGTTTGGGAATTTTCACTCACACTTTACTATTTTCCCAAAATTCAGCACAACTCAACTGACGAGATGACGAATTTACCCACTTCATGTTGATCTCGGGCCCAAACAAGTTCAGTGTTGAACCAAAAATCTCTGATACCATTCTGTAACGTTCCCCAACTTAACCAACATTACTTGTAGAAAATAGACATAGATTCAAAAAATTTCTGCTAACTAAATTCCTGTAGCTTACTAGCTACGAGTTATACATATATTTAACCATTTTATGGTACCTTATAATTAAACGCATCTACATATTTCTAATTGAACATGATTTTTGCATCCTCATTCAAAAAAATCACACTCACAACAACCTTTGTATTGTGTGCAACAACTATTCACATCGCACACAATAGGATTTGTACTACACACAACAACCATTCATAGCGCGTGTGATGATTCGAGCACTACGCTAGAATCGTGTTACCATCACTACTAAAGTTTATTAATAGATAAATTTAAATATTAAATTATGAACAACATGACAATCAAGTTCATGCAGTTGTCCATACTAGTTAAAAACATAAATGAAACTAATAATTTCACCACAATAACATATAATTCATTCTCATGCACAATAGTTAAACTCATAAATTAACATAGGAAAAATGATAAACAATTATCTTTTTAAAATGGTTCTGCAACTACTTTCTTGGGAAGGATGTTCCACCCAATCGTAGACTTGATGTTCCAAATCTCAATAGCAAGTCACCTTGAGCTGGGTTTAGGAATCCTCAAGAAAAGGATATCTCTCACTGTCCACTAACAACTCAATATCCCACAACCTAATGGTATTCTCCTACAACTATCCTAAATTTCCTCCAACTCTCTTCCTCTTGACCTAACCAACCGAAGGAATATAACCCTTCACTTCACTCAGTCCATCAGGTGTTCCATTTATTTATCAATTTCTCTCCAATACAAGTAACTAGGAATATCTCTAATGGGAACTCAAGGGAACTCACTATGAATAAAATACCAACAACAACAATAAAAACTTGTTTTTATAGTGCAACTCACACAAGAGTTCACTCTTCATGCCTGAAAACCTATTTCTTCAATATTCATCTCCAAAGAACTCTAATATGATGCAACATTCTCCATGATTCGCCCATCCTTCTTAATCTATCTCCATATCTTTTTCTTTGTGCACTGCTTGTTTCTCATCTAAAACTGAATGTGTAAAAACTGCATGTAAGTTCGCATACAAATTTCCTCTATTTTCCAAAGACAATTGACTGCTCACTCTGCCCAATGTTGATTGTATTTCAGTCCCATGCTGTCCAATAACTATGGGATGTGACTCTCACACCCACCCTCTTACATGAGTTTTAATTATTGGGTTCTCATACACTCAAATAGAAATTAGAAGTTATCCCCAATGGCAATCGAATTCAGGAAAAATGGTTGAATTAATACCCATAATTAATTTTCCTCTTTGGAACCCTCTTACACACTCTCTTCTCTTATGGAAAAATCATCCCCCATCTTTGTCGATATACCCTAGCATCTTGTATCAAATTTATTTATTTAAAAATAGAAAATACATTCACGTATTACATCGCTTAGTCATAGCCACATTCATATATACAATATGCATAAATTAAACTAGGGATTATAGTGGGGATGTTACAATAACAAAAGGGATCACGTTAATAGGAGCAACATTCGAAGAATGAGGTGGTCTGGGAAAGGGAAAGTTTCCCATCAAGGTGGATTCTTTGAACATCCCCACACCAGCGCTCATATGCGCACTGTTGGAGTCACCAACAAAGGGTAGATTGGAATCTACATTGCTCTTAAGGTCAGGGGTGGAGTATGTGAGATAATAAATGGTTATGATCTTCCCTCAATGAGGAAAGAAAAAGACTCAAAATATGGATGAGACAAAATTTTTTATTTCATATAACCAAGTGCATCAAAGAATAATATTATACTCTAAAGGGGCATGGACCACTTCTACCTTGATAGAGACAATATTACTACCTAACTCAATGGGTAATGCAATGATGATGGTCGAAACATGTATCCATCGAAGGAATTTATTAAGGTGTTATACGAATCAAGTTTTGGAGAGTTGATAACTTTCCAACATGAGATGGAAATGATAGAAGTGGAGGCTCCTTCATTCACAACCATTGAGTAGATTGTTTTCTCATTGACTATTACTTGGAATTGAAAATAAATTTGGTGGGAGAGCCTATGTTGATATTGGTCCAAGTAAAACACAATAACATTGGACTTTGAGAGGTCAAACCCACCTATTACTAACAAAACTTCTTTACGATATGTTAGGCATATATGTAGGAGTTTGAGAGAAAACATGGCACCTGGTGCCTGGGCCAAATCGTCCATAATGTTGTAGTCGTGGGTGGATTGTGCATTGGGATTTTGAGTTTTTTGTCGAAGAACACTATTAGGTGGGAGAATAACTATCTCAAATGATGGGTTATCAATTTGGAGAGGGCCACCAATATGGGAAGATGGTACTTGATCCTAATTAGAAGGACCAACCTCAAGAGTCT
Organism: Picea abies; assembly: GCA_900067695.1. Classification (NCBI taxonomy): domain Eukaryota; kingdom Viridiplantae; phylum Streptophyta; class Pinopsida; order Pinales; family Pinaceae; genus Picea; species Picea abies. The sequence continues at coordinate 12,697 of CBVK0100097340.1, forward strand.
CATAATTGCGAGCTTGAGTTTGCAATGACATAGTCTAGTCAAACAGTAATTCGTGGATATTCAAGGATGATCCCTTAAAATGAGGGGTACCTTCCATGCCCCATTTTGGAGGGGATATATTTGTGGCAACCATTTTTTGTGGTAGGGGAGGAAATGGATGGGCCAATACAACATGCTTCTAGGGAGATTTATTCTAGGAAAAATACCTATGAATATAATCCATTTTTTTACACTGGTGAGTAAGATGATCCTCACCATAAGTATTGTATAGGAACCTATTATAGTTCTTCTCCTTAGTGTCTCCACCAATATTTTTTTGGATTTGTGAATTCCCATGCTCATTGTTAGAATTATTCCTTTTGTTTTACTTCTTCCCTCTAGGTTGTTGAGGAGTCTTCGGTTGCATGGAATGCACTAAATTCACCTAAGAGGTTTGAATGAGAAATTTAGTAGTTTAAGTGGTGGGTGTAGTGGTTAGTGGGTTTGATGTGATATCCAATTGATCCAAATGACTAGCCAACTAGCCCACAGATGCACTAGAAATGGAATCCATTATGCCATTGACATGTGGTATGGGAGTGGGTTTGTGAGGATACATCAATGACCTTGGAGCATGCAGGACAATATCGTAAATATTTCACAACTAGTATTAAATCAAGTATAAATGTAGAGCACACATGATGGCTCTCTCTTTGGTAACTTCCCCTACCATTGCAACATCCTCAGTGATGGGAGGTAACAACGATTTAATAAACCAATCCATGAGGAGTTGGTAAGGAATCTTGGCTTTGATTATCCTACATCACTACATCCACTCATGAATGTGATTAGAATTTGGGTGGATGTATCCTGACACATAGATGTCAATAGATTTGTCTCGGTCTCGTACCTATTTGAAAATTGAAAATGCATTAGAAATTCCATAACCAAGGTATTAACGTTATTGTAGGAAGCTCCTTTAAGTTTGATGTACCATTTGGAAACACTTCCAGTCAGAGCTCAATAGAAAATACATAGTCTAATGCTAACATCCATCAATGAGTTGGATGAGAACTATAGATGTAAATCATAATAGGTGTTCTACCCCATGGTATGTTAAATATACTAGAAATGTTATTTCCCCTAAAATTACTAGGAACAACTCCAGAACCACTATGAATATTCCATACAAAAGGGAAACCAACATTTGGCATCTTCAGGATACCTATAGGGATGCCAAAAGCAGAAGGAGATCCACTTACGGTGTTAAAAAAAAGTCTTACACCCCCCACTACACAAAAATCCATAGGTACGCTTTAAGACAAATGTGATGGGTGTGATAATGATAGGTACACTCATGGAAGTAAAATTAGTTATTGCCAACATTCCTCAAATGGAGACACTTGATGAACTAAGAAAAGTTGATCTAGGTCTTATGGAATTAATTGATGGAAAGGAAGACATCACAGAGGTTCCTCCTATGATAGGTTTTTATGATATTGAAGGCTTGGCCATACTAGATGCATCACTTGGGCCTGGAAGCATATGAGAATCATTGAAAAAGGAAAAAAGGCTCACTAAATGTCACCCTACCCTAAGGAGTACAAGGTCAAAAGGACCATTCAAAGGAGGGTTACAATTGGGTGGAGGAATTTCATCAACCACTTCAAATTCTACATGATCACTCTCCTCCTCTCTCAGACTCTACATGATCCATGTTACCAATCAACCTCCATTTAACAAGTAGTTGTTCCTTCGTCGCTTGAGAAAGTCTTCATTGTCGATGGGACCAACAAAGTGGTTGTTTTTCCTTGGTGAATAAAGTGTGTTATGAAAAAAAAAAAACAATAAACCTATGTGTTAGCACTTTGTAAATTGTTTGGATGAGGAAGACAATCACAAAGGTAACCAAAAAACCACTTTAGAACAAAAACTAGCCCTTTCAGTTCAGAGAGGGATCTCTCTTGTCACTTAGTCTCTGAAAAGATAAATTTTCTCTTAAGAATAATGGTTAGGCTTTATAAATGAAAAAAATTATAAATTTGGTTAGGAATCCATTGGGCATGGAGTCAACTTTTAAAGAAAAGGGAACGATTAGTGTCTGGTGGATAGAACTATCAAAGAATCATAGGCTAGGGAGTTGATAATCATTCAGTGAAAATATTGTTTTTATATAATGGAAGAAAGAGAAACCAAATTAATACATTCAGAGCACCAAATAGGATGAATTATAATTAAGTTAAGAAGAAACAACAATACTTAATTACTTGAATCTAGAGCATCTTATTTAATCCAACAAGGTCTAAATATTTCAATGTTTTTCTAGACCATCTAGATTTATTGACTTAAGTTTAATTATGCGACGTGCCCTTCAAGAAGCACCTCCATGCTCCAAGGGTGCCACTCACGTTAGACTTGTTTTGGAAGTTGTTTGAACCTTGGAGTCAACACTCCACTCAGTCAACCTTGTGAGAGACTAAGGGATTCTAAGGAATAAGGACTCTCCCTTATTGCGCACTCCTTAGAAACAGTCATGAGCAAATGTCTCAGTCTACCCCCATGGCATCGTGGAAATTTTGAACTAGGTGATAGTTAACCTATAGTTTAGACAATAGTGGGAGTGCTAGTAGGATGTGGCAAGGACGTTGTCACACCTCTCCCTCAAATTTATGATTTTTTTGCATGGCTCCTCTACTCCTTATGTGAGTCGGATTAGAAAGAATCATCAAGCTTACATCCACTGACAAAGACACTACCAATAATTCCATATACATAAATCATATTGTTATCACTGAGAGTCACCCTCCGACTGCAAGAGGATAAGCCCAATACCCATCAAAATGTAAATGTATTGGAATGGTTTGAGTAGGTGGATCAGTAAGACTGTAGAGAGAGGAAAAGATAATAGAAGTAATTGCAAATCAGTTTAGGACCATTGGGCTATGGAGTCATAAGTATTGTGAATAATGAAGGCATTTAAACTTCCTATCAGACAAAGGATTTATGTGGTGATGGGGAGAAAGAAGACATAATATGTCTAAGTGATGAACCATGAAATATGGGAAATATGACAAAAGATCCTCTACTGCCTCAACAATCCATAGATCATAGAGATGCTACATCCAGACAAGAAGAAAAAAATAAAATATTTGATGAACCATGAAAGATGGGCATTATGAAAAAATATCCTCCATCGCCTCAAGAATCCATAAATAAGATAGATTACATCCAGACAAGAAGAAAAAAATAAAATTCATGAGCGATGAACAATGAAATATGGGAAATATGGTACCAGATCCTCTACCTCCTCAAGAATCCATAGATCAAAGAGATTACATCCGGACAAGAAAAATAGAAAAGCATGTAAACTAAGAAGATATTCTGATAAAAACAACTCAAAGGAATATCCAATAACATAATATGTACATCCAATCCCTCAGGCTTACAAACAAAAAATACAGAGCCCTGCTCATAAAACTCTCTTGGCTCTCCAACCTTTGAAAAAAACCTCATCCCATCAAAATCTTAAAATGATCTATTTATGCTCAAAACAATAGACTGTAGCTGGGAGTGTGAACTAGCCATCACATCCATGGTTCTGCATCTGTACATCCCTTTGTCAGATTGTGCATGTTTCCTCCTATCAAATGTGAGCTCAGACCAGTATGGGCCTCTCTTCTGTCAGAAGGGAATTCGGCTCGACATGGGTCTGCTGGAGCATCTGCCCACTGTGGTACCTCAAGTTGATAGTCCAGTCTTCTCGGTTGTGGCCTCCATGCTTTCTATTTATGGACTGAGATGAGGTTTTATCTACTAGTCCCTCACCTCATTAAATGTTATTCCTTAGGATAAGAGTGTGGTTGGATGATTAGCAGACAACCACATGTAGCTCATGGATTGGGCATTGAATAAGCAGGTGGTTTCGGGGATGTAAAATTCAATCTTTGTTGATTGGTTGACCCCTCCTCGGGATTGGGATGTGATTGGCCTATTAAGAGGCAGCCACATGTTGTTGTTTGATATGAACTTGTAAGAGCACGTGATTTCAGGGCCGTCGAAAGTGGTTTGGTCCTACACCTCTTTCAGGCCTGAAATGCACTGCTTTCTGCCACGTAGCCTCCCCACAATACTGTGGTTTGGATTTCGAACTGCCCTTTGGATTTTAGCACCTGCGCAGCTTGTGGTGCCAAAATTATTGCTAGTTGTCGATCCAATCGTGATCTGTGATCTAGGAGAGCCAGCTATTTTAGTGCCCCCACCAAAGTTTTGTCTACCTGCCAACTGCAGAATCCTTCCAACTACATTTAGGGATGGCACTAAATCAAAATGTACAGGGGATTTTTGTTGCTACAAATTTCACCCGCCTTCTCTCTTGCGCTCATGGTTGTCACCTGCAACCCTAAACAATTTCATGTGATAACATTTGGCTTCACAAGGGATGGCATGCTCCCTGCGAGCTGCCAAGAACGCCCAGTTCCAGTGTCTTAGCCTTTGGGTTTTGGAGTCGAGCTCAAATACATCCTGTTGAGGAACACAAGTTGACATGTACACTATTCTACTTACAAAAAGAAAACAAACACATGTTCTCCATAAGGATATTATTTATGTACAATTCTAGACTAACTGTTTTTTACAATGTGCTAGGTGAAAGAAAACTGCCACCATAGCCACCCAAACTGTTTGGTAATACAATTCCTCCTTTCTCTGCATTTTATCCACAAAAGGTAAAGGAAGTATGATAGGAGAATGAAGACATGTTTTGGAACACTGTCAATACCCCCAAATGATGATAAGATGAATAATTTTGCAGGATCCAATGCTTTTGGAGAACTAAACTCTATATATAACCCCACAGGGTCATAAAATCTATAATAAGGCACACTAAACTAGTAATAAATTACCTCCTTTACTTCATTATTTCTCAACTATTGTTTGATGTTCTCAACATGTAAAATTCAGTAAAGGATTGATGTTGTTAGCACTGAGAGTCAACCTCAGACTGCAAGAGGATAAGCCTAATACCCATCAAAATGTTTGTGGAGGTATGTTTATGAATGGAGGTCAAATGGACAAAACTCAGTACAAGAATGTTTTAACACAGAAACTTGACAAGCAATGCATAGGTAAATGAGTTCCTCATTAACTTTAGTGAATGGATTAATATTAAAGGTGAGTAGAGAGAATACTTAGTGAGAAAGGTGAACAAGTCTGCCATAGGAATCCGACTTTTAAGTAGCTTGGTGAAGAAAAACTCAGGCACAAGAGCACTCTTGGACTTAAGTTTCAAACGCTGAAATATATCACGGTTACATAATAATGAAACCTCCATTACTATGCAATTACAACAAATCGTATGGATCCTCCATGCACGAGAATTTCAACATAAGAAGAAACAAGATAACAAAGAAACTAACTGAAACCAGCCACAACCATATTGTAATCAAACCTACATTACAATATGACTAAAACCCTTGTCTGGCTCCTCCATGCATGAGTGTTTCATCACAAATTAAACAATATGATGAAAGAAACTGACTTCTATTAATGCAAAATTCTCAAGTCTCATACAAAACCAGAGAACAATTTTGTTATCAAAATATTACAAAATAGGGAACTTTCTTCAACCAGTTGACGACATTAACAAAATTTTAAAATCACCTATATATAATCAGATTAGTTCAAAACTGCTAGGAGTGTGATATGGCCATTCCATTCAAATCCTTCATCCAAGTGTTCTTCTGTCAGACTCTGTGTGCTTCCTCCTGTCAGACACAAGCTCAGGTCAGCATGGGCCTGCAAGAAAAACCATCCATCATAGTACCTTGGGCTAACAACTCTATCTCCTTAGCCATACTTGTATTCTTTCCATTTACGAACTAAGCTGAGGTTTCAACTATCGGTCCTTTTTTTCATTAACTATATCTTCATCGGGATTGGAGCATGGTTGGATGACTAGCGGAAGACCACCTCTCCCATTTGGATACACCATCATATGTGCACATGATTTTGGGGCGGCGAGAAGAATTTTAGGCCCACACCGCTTTTGGGCCCAAAATACACCACCTCTTTCCACATAGCCACCCAACAAAACCATGGTTAGGATTTCATCCTGCCCTCTACTTTTAATGCCCGTGCAACTTGTGGCGTCGAAATGGTTTATGGTCATCAATCTGATCGCGATCTGTGAACTGGGTGCGCCTGCTATTTTAGCACCTCCACCAAATTTTTGTCCTCCCGCTAACTGTGGAACCTTCCAACTGTGTTTAGAGATGGCCCTGAATTGAAATGTGCAAGTGATTTTTTCCACTGTAATTGCATTTGCATGCATGTCTGTGCTCATGGCTTTCACCTACGAACTTGACCAACTTTATGTGATAACATAGGCAGGTAGTCTAATCCCAAGAAATATTTTCTCATTTACAAGTGTTGGACATGAGATAAGTTGCACGTTTAGCTATTCCTTTTCTCCTTCATGGCCCTCCCAAGGATTAGGTTCATAATTATCATACACAGGAACCATGCTACAAGGTTCCAAAGAGGCCATGAAAAATCTCTTTTGTTCATCATCTTCACTGGGATATTCATAATTTTTTATTTTTTTTTGGTCAGTGTCCAAAAACAATTCTTCATCATAATCAAGGCTGCCAAAACATTTGTTTCAAGGATAGAAATATCCTCTTAATTTTCTTCATAAGAGCAACAAACAAAATCTTCCTTCAATTCTGAAAAGCTAGGAAAATATAGAGAGGAATCTTACCTAGTTTTTTTAACTAGCTTATCATTTATCTCAGCTTTGCAGTCAAGAGAAATATCTATTGTAGAATACACTTTCTCTTTGTCATCCGAATATTCAAAAGAGAGATGTTGATATTCATGAACATTTAAAACAATAGATACATCTGATATGATTCCAGACGTTTTCATATTATTGTTAACATAATGTATATCATTCAACATCTCTTGATCTTTATGATAAAAAATTTATTCTTCAATGAATGTTGCATCACAAATTTGGATTTTATCACTACCAGAATATTTATGGATCAAAGAAAACTCATTACAACATCCCTCAAAAAGACGTTCAACTAGAAAATATTCCTTGCAAAAGGAATGGAAAGTTGCATGAAATAATGTCAAAGAGTTGATACTTGCAACTGGAAGAGCTCTACACCAATCACGAGAAATCCCCTCTAATGAATACCTAAAAATATTTATTTGAAAATCTTTGTGCACGATACGAATTTGATGAATAAAATTATGAAAATGCAGCAAGTGTTCAACTGGTACCTCCCACTCTTCTCCTTGAAATTTAGGAAGGTACTTTCCCATTCATCTCTACTAGGAACTGGATTAGGGAAACCAACTATCTTTGAAAAATCATAGAAACAATACCTCTGAGCTAAAATCTTGTACATTTCAAACCAGTGGAGTCACCAATAGATTTTCAAACAATGGAGTCACCATGGTGAAAGATGATAAGTCAGAACAATGTTTCCAGCTTCAATACACCATCTAAAAATAGATCTTTTCGTTGTCATTCTCCTAGGGAAGATATATTCACTTTCATCCCTGGAAATGGTGCCATTAATGTTAGCACTAAGAGTGATCTAAAAATGAAGAAGACTTGTATTCTTGAAAATATTTGCAAGTTTTAATTCATGTGTTCAAATGCAAATGGATCAATTTTGCAAACACAATTTTATAGAAATTACACATTCAAGATGCATATAACAACAACAAATAACAATGAACAGAAAACACATAACACAGAAAATGATAAAGGAGTTCACCCCTCTCTTGGGCTACATCTCTTGGTCCAGCTTCCAATGGATCTTTTGTATTATTTTCTCAAAGTGCTCAAATATGTGCTTTACAATGCTCAAAATGACAAATAGATGGCTCCAATGGCTTCAGAACATCCAAAAACCCCTAGCTGGGCTTTTTCGGAACCTCGTTTGGCCAAAAATTGAAGAAGATAGGCTTCTTGGAAGTTCCCCTTCAAACTTGTTGTCTCTGGATCGCCAAAATGCACCTCCTGCTCCTCAACCTAGCCCCCACGTGCATTTATGTGTTAAAACTCAACACCGGGTGCAACCACACAAACATTGTGAACTGTAGGACGGTTATGCACTAGCCCTTAACCACCAAGGCCCGTGGGCACATGGGCCACCACAAGACCTCGCGCACATATAAAAGGGACCAAGTCCAAATCAAATGATAGAGCAAGAAGTGTCGGCGTAGTTTCATAACCATTGGTAACACAACTTCCACGCTATACATTGACCACCGGTCATATGTGTTATGGCCACCGGTTATATGTGTTATGGATACCGGTTATATGTGTTATGGCTCCGTTTGAACTGAGCGCGGGTAGTCACATATATATATACATATGGATGGGGCTGGGGCTTAGCCCCAGCCCTGTCTGTGCCCATTCCAAAACACATTGCAATTTAAATACATTGTTTCACATATACATAATAAGAAACACTTGTGGGCACGCCAGTTGGGTGGCCCTTCCTAAAGCGTTACCCCTGCTCGGAGGTCGCGGGGTTGATTCTTGCCGACTACACAAATTTTAACCAATGTTTAGATGACATGTGGTGGCCATTGATTGGGCCACGTGTCTCTATTCCATTTGCCACAAACAAGCCACATGTCTTACGCCGACTCAGCCACACAACTGCCAACACATCTTCCATGTGTCGTACGGTCTGCCACGTCAGCATCTGTATGGACTGTACAGTCAGCACAATTGTTTTTTGCCTGTTTGTCGTTTTGAACAGAACGTGATATCTCTCTCATCCGACATTTTTTTGAACCCAAATGAGTTGCGTTGGGTTCGTGATGACGAGGCCTATGCTCCCATTTGATTTGAAGTGATTCCAAGAATTTTGAATTTTGAGCAAAATTTGATCCCCTGGATCACACCTCCCCATTGGAAAGATTTTGGACCTCCAAAAGACTATTCTCAATCTATTTGAAGATGAGGGTATAGTTCCCTCACCTTTCCAACCTCAATCCACTTGGCTTTGCTTGGATTTGTACCTTTAAGACCAACTCAAATATACTCCACATTTCCTCGTTTTGAAGTTCTCATTCTCTTGTCAAGGATTGTGTCTTCATGTAGTTCTGTAAGATATTCTGGGGTGAAATCATCTATAGAAGGAATCTGAACATGTTCTCCTTCATCATCAATCAAAGGATGCTCATACAATTTCAAATTCTCAACATTAACAACTGCATACATTTGCATATAAGGAGGCAAATCTAAACGGAAGGCATTGTTACCAATCTTGTCAAGAATCTTAAAAGGACCATATCGAATTGGTTTTAGTCTTTTACCTTCTCCTTTAAGCCTCTCCTTACTAATGTAAAGCCAAACTTCATCTCCAACTTGGAAACTGTGATCAACACGATGCTTGTCATGTCTCGTCTTGTACTTAGCTTGACTCTTTTCCAACTACTCTTGTACCATTTGATTTATCGACTAAATTTGTTCAATGAAATTTTCTGCCCTATCAATGTCATATTGACCATCAATAGCAATATCCTTCCCAAAGATAAAATCTAAAGGAGATTTGGGCAAATAGCCAAAACATGCTTCAAATGGCGACATTTGAGTTGAAGAGTACTTAGCTCGATTGTAATAATGTTGAATGTAGTGTAAATGCTCATCCCAAAGTTTAGGAGGCTTGCTGCAATAACCACAAAGAAGATGCACCATTTTTCTATTTACCACTTCTGTCTGACCATCGGTTTGTGAATGAAAATATGTTCTCTTTTTTAGTTTGGTTTCCATGAGTGCCCATAAACTTGACCAAAAACTTCCAATAAATCAAGAATCCCGATCAAAAATAATGGATTTAGGCAATCCAAAATGTACACAAACATTTTGAAAGAACATTTGTGCCATTTTCTCAGCTATAACCTGCTTCTTACAAGGCATCAAAATACACATTTTACTAAATCGATCAACCACAACATAAATATAATCATGATTTCGTTTAGACATAGGTAGACCTCCTACAAAGTCCATAGAAATACTTTCCCAAGGACAAGAAGGAATCGGAAGTGGAGTATACAAACCCATATTTCGATTGCTAGGTTTTCTTGTGGCACATAACAAACATCCTCGAACATATCTTGAAACACTTTCATTCATTTTAGGCCAATAGCAGTACCTTTGCAAATTAGCCACGGTCTTGCCTACACCAAAGTGACCATCAATAAGAGAAGAATGGGCTTCTCTTATTATGTTGATTCTTTCACCCTATGGAATACATAGCTTGCCAAGATGATACAAAAGATTATCATGCACATGGTAATCCAATTCCTCAACATGGTTATAATGACACAAAGTCTCATATACTTCTTTAAAATCAGCATCTAAAGCATATTGCTCAACATAACTCTCATGCATGATAGGACTATGCTTAAGAATAACTGAAGCACTAATAATAGGCCTTGAAAGCATATAAACAACTTTGTTATAAATTCCCTTCTTATATCTTATGATCAAGTGGAATTGTTGTAGAAAACTCATCCATTTGAAGTGCCTTGCTTGTTGTAGCTTTGTTTGTGATTGTAAGTATTGCAGTGGTTGATGATCTGTGTGGACAATGGTTTCTTTCCCCAACAAATAATGTTTCCATTTTTTCACACTTTGCACCAATGCATACAACTCCTTATCATAAGTAGGATAGTTAATCATAGCACCATTAAAAGTTTCAGAATGAAAACAAATGGGCTTGCCATGTTGTAACAAGACTACTCCCATTGCATAATTGCTTGCATCGGTTTGGATTTCAAAAGGTTGTCTTAAATTCAGAAGTGAAAGAACTGGCGCTGAACTGATCTTCTCTTTCAAAGTATCAAAAGCCCTTTGTTTCTTTCCTCCCCATTGAAAAACTTGCTTGACACTTGTCACTGCATGTAATGGAGCTGCAATGGAAGAAAAATTAGCAATAAACTTTCTCCAATACTGTGTTGCTCCCAAAAAACTTTTTACCTCTGTCACATTGTTGGGCTTGGGCCATTCCAATATGACTTTGACCTTGGAGGGATCAATTTTTAATTCACCTCCACCAACAATATGCCCCAAGTAAATAAGTGAAGTTTTTCCAAACTCACATTTGGACATCTTCAAAAACAACTTTTCCTTTCTCAAAACATCCAAAACTTGTTTCACATGCTTAACATGCTCTTCATGAGATTTGATAAAAATCAAAATGTCATCCAAGTAGACAATAACACAATCATCAAGAAAAGGCCTTAAGACATCATTCATAACTCTCATGAAAGTAGCAGGTTCATTGCAAAGTCCAAAAGGCATTACCATCCATTCAAACAAACCTTGCTTCATTTTGAAAGTTGTCTTCCATGTGTCTCCTTCAACAATCCTGATCTGATGATATCCTCTTCTCAAATCCAACTTAGTAAAATACTTAGCATCTTTTAATTGATCAAGCAAATCATTGATTCTAGGAAGAGGATAATGATTCTTTACCGTAATCTTGTTCAAAGCCCTAAAATCAACACACATACGCCATGTACCATCTTTCTTTGGCACTAACACAATTGGAGATCCACATGGCGATGTGCTTGGCACAATGACCCCTTTGTCAAGCAACTCTTGGATTTGTTTTTTTATTTCAACATTCTCCATGACTGACATCCTGTACATACCAATGTTTGGAAGAGGACAATCTTGTTGCAATTGAATTTCATGTTGGATACCCCTTTTTGGAGGTAATCCCTTTGGTTCCTTAAACATCTCATCATATTGATTAACAACCTCATATAGATCAGATTTTAACTTTGCATCACAACCTTGGAAAACTTCATTTTCAATATCATCTTTGTGTTTAATCATTAAGAGAACAAAATTCTTGCTAGCATTGACTAATCTCTTCATTTGTCCCTCATTTACAAGTGATAAATTCATCTTCTTTGTATGGGCTCTAACAATGTACTCAACTCCATTTTTAAACATGTGATACTTATTCTCATGAAGATGAAAAATTGCTTTTCTATCATATAAATATGGGATTCCCAACACAATACCACAGATATCCAAAGGAATAACATCAAGCTCTACCTTATCAATAAAATTTGTAGTGATAGCAAACCTAAGTTTACACCTTCTTGTCACCTGTAATTTAGCATTATCACATATCCAACCAAGAGGGTATGGCTTAGGATGTGGAATTGTTTCCAATTTTAATTTCTTAATAGTGTCTTCAGATATAAGGTTTGCTTGAGATCCAGTATCAAATAGAGTATCTATCTTGGTATGCTTTGAAACAACCCTTATGTGAAAAAGTTCGATTCTTTCTTTTTCTTGTCGAGTTACATTGAGATTATTGTTACTTGAAGAACTAGTACTTGCAATAGAACCATTACCTTGATAATCCATGGTTGTAATCGTTGTTTCATCACCCGAATTAGAACCTAAATCATGTTGTATGGTTGCAACAGTCTTTGACTTCCCTTCATTGCCAAACTTTTTGGGTTTTCTTTCAGGATGAAGTTTCCAACAATGGTCTTCATCATGGCCATCTTTTGAACAATGTTTGGATGTAAAATTTTCTCCCTCTTTCTTAACAGTAGCATTCTTTTTGCCATTGCCCTTGAATTTCCTCTTTCTTTTGTCTCCATGACTGAAAGTCTTCTTGTTACCCTCATGAGTTTCATTCCTTCCTCTTGCTTCCAAATGAGTGGCCTTAACACAAACTTCATCTAGATTTGAAAGATTAAACATGAGTATTGTATGTCTCAAATAAATATGTAAAGCTCCAATGTATTTGAGTAAAGTTTCTTGAGAAGACAAATCTATTCCCAAAACCAAATCTCTTCTCCTAAAATCTTGAGTAAAGCTTTGCACATTTTTTCCTTTAGCTTGTCTAAAATTTTGCCAATCCATCGTAGCTTTTTGCATATATGCCAATGGGTAAAATTGTCTTTTAATTGCAACAACAAAATCATTCCAAGAGGTTAAAATTTTACCATGTTTCTTCATGTCCTCTTGAGTTTTGGATTCCCACCAAATGAGTGCTGCACTATCCAATCTTAAAGAAGCAAGCTGAATCTTAGTTTCATCGTCTTGAATTTTTTGTATCCTACAATACACCTCAATATGACGAATCCAATTATCTAATTTCTCAACATTTACCTCTCCATTGTACATTGGCAATTTGAATTTAATATCAAGATTTAACAAAGGAATTTGTGAAGGAGTTTTACCATGTCCTTTTGGAGAATTTGGAAGAGGTCTTGAAGTGGTAGAAGAAGAAGAAGAAGATGGAGGTGAGGGTGGTGGAAAAGCACCATTCCCTCCATTTCCATTTGGAGTTTTATCACCATTGTCTCCCTTGTGCTTTGAAGGGTTGGAGCCTTCACCTTGCAACCTTGTATTTCTTTCTTCCATCAAGAGTTTCATCATTTCTCTCATTTCCATGAAATCCTTTCTAAGATCTTAATCTTCTGTAGGAATATGTTCATGACTCTCTTCATGAGCCATACTTGGTGAATGTCTCCTTGAAGCTTGCGGTGATGATATAATATTCCTTCTTGAAGGATGAGAACTTGGGAAGGATGAGAACTTGGCTCTACAAGTTGACCTTCTCCTCTTGTGAGTTTAAACCTTGTGAGCATCAGAAAACAAAACACTTGCAAATAATCAACTCTTCAAAAACCTATGCTCTGATATCAACTTGATCTAAAAATGAAGAAGGCTTGTATTCTTGAAAATATTTGCAAATTTTAATTCATGTGTTCAAATGAAAATGGATCAATTTTGCAAACACAATTTTATAGAAATTACACATTCAATATGCATATAACAGCAGCAAATAATAGTGAACAAAAAACACATAACACAGCAAATGATAAAGGAGTTCACCCCTCTCTTGGGCTACATCTCATGGTACAACTTCCAATGGATCTTTTTTATTATTTGCTCAAAGTGCTCAAATATGTGCTTTACAATGCTCAAAATGCCAAATAGATGGCTCCAATGGCTTCAGAACATCCAAAAACCCCTAGCTAGGATTTTTCGGAACCTCGTTTGGCCAAAAATTGAAGAAGATAGTCTTCCTAGAAGTTCCCCTTCAAACTTGCTATCTCTGGATCACCAAAATGCACCTCCTGCTCCTCAACCTAGCCCCCACGCGCATTTATGTGTTAAAACTCAACATCGGGTGCAACTGCACAAACGGTGTGAACTATAGGATGGTTATGCACTAGCCCTTAACTTCCAAGGCCCGTGGGCACATGGGCCACCACAAGACCTTGCACGCATATAAAAGGGACCAAGTCCAAATCAAATGATAGAGCGACAAGTGTCAGTGCGGTTTCATAACCATTGGTAACACAAATCCTGTGCTATACATTGACCACCAGTCGTATGTGTATGTTCCACTAGTTATATGTGTTATGGCCACTGTTTATATGTGTTATGGCTACCGGTTATATGTGTTATGGCTCCGTTTGAACCGCACGTGGGTAGTCACATATATATATACATATGGATGGGGGCTGGGGCTTAGCCCCAGCCCTGTCTGCGCCCATTCCAAAACACATTGCAATTTAAATACATTGTTTCACATATACACAATAAGAAACACTTATGGGCGTGTCGGTTGGGTGGCCCTTCCCAAAGCGTTACCCCTGCCCGGAGGTCGCGAGGTCGATTCCTGTCGACTACACAAATTTTAACCAATGTTTAGATGACACATGGCGGCCATTGATTGGGCCACATGTCGCTATCCCATTCACCACAAAAAATCCACATGTCTTATGCCTACTCATCCACATGAATTCCAACACATCTTCCATGTATCATACGGTCTTCCACATCATCATCCGTACGGACTATACGGACTGTACAGTCAACACAATTTTTTTTACCTGTTTGTCGTTTTGAATAGAATGCAATATCTCTCTCATTCGACGTCCGTTTGAACCCAAATGAGTTGCGTTGGGTTCGTTATGATGAGGCCTACGCTCCCATTTGATTTGAAGCGATTCTGAGCACTTTGAATTTTGAGAAAAATTTAATCCCCTGGATCAAAGAGTCACCCTCCGACTGCAAGAGGATAAGCCCAGTACCCATTAAAATTTAAATGTATTGGAATGGTTTGAGTAGGTAGATCAGTAAGACTATAGAGAGATTAAATGATAACAAAAGTAACTACAAATTAGTTCAGGACCATTGGGTTATGGAGTCATAAGTATCGTGAACAATGAAGGCATTTAAACTACCTATCAGACAAAGGATTTATGTGGTTATGAGGAGAAAGAAGACATAATATGTTTGAGTGATGAACAATGAAATATGGGAAAGATGACATCAAATGCTCTACCACCTCAGGATTCCATAAATTAGAGAGATGCTACATCCAGACAAGAAGAAAAAAATATATATATTTGATGAACCATGAAATGTGGGCATGATGACAACAGATCTTCCATCGCCTCAGGAATAGATAAATCAAAGAGATTACATCCAGACAAGAAGAAAAAAATAAAATGTTTGAGCAATGAACCATGAAATATGGAAAAGATGACAACAAATCCTTTACCTCCTCAAGGATCCATAGATTAGAGAGATTACATCTAGACAAGAAAAACAGAAAATCATGTAAACTAAGAAGACATAATGATAACAAAATCTCAAAGGAATCTCCAATAACACAATATTTACATCCAATCTGTCAGGATTACAAACTAAAAATACAGAGCCCTGCTCATAAAAATCTCTCGGCTCTCCAACCTCTAAAAAACACCTCCCATCAAAATCTTAAATTAATCTATTTATTCTCAAAACAATAGACTATAGCTGGGAGTGCAAACTAGCCATCACGTCCATGGTTTTGAATATGTACATCCCTCTATCAGATTGTGCATGTTTCCTCCTGTCAGACGTGATCTCAGACCGGTATGGGCCTTTATTCTATTAGAACACAAGTCATATCAGCATGGGTCTGCTAGAGCAACTGCCCACTGTGGTACCTTAGGCTTATAGTCCAGTCTTCTCGACTATGGCCTCCACACTTTCTATTTCTGGACTGAGGTAAGGTTTTAGCTACTAGTCCCTCACCTCATTAACTGATATTCCTTGGTATAAGAGCATGGTTGGATGATTAACATGAGACCACATGTATCTCATGGCTTGGGCATTGAATAATTAGGTGGTTTTGGGGCTGCAAAAGTCAATCCTTGTTCATTGGCTGACCCCTTCTCAAGATTGGGATGTGATTGGTCTATTAAGGGGCGACCACATGTTGTTGTTTGATACGGCCCTGTAAGAGCACATGATTTCAGGGCCGTTGAATGTGGTTTGGTCCCACACCACTTTTGGGCCTGAAATGCACCGCTTTCTTCCACATAGCCTCCCCAAAATATCGTGGTTTGGATTTCGGCCCACCCTTCAGATTTTAACGCCCATGCAGCTTGTGGCCTCGAAATGATTGGTGGTCGTTGATCTGATCACAATTTGTGATCTAGGCACACCGACTATTTTAGTTCCCATGCCAAAGTTTTATCTAGCTTCCAACTGTGGAATCCTTCCAACTACGTTTAGGGATGGCGCTAAATCGAAATACACAGGGGATTTTTTTTGCTGCAAATTGCACCCACCTGCTTTCCTGCGCTCATGGATGTTTCCTGCGAACCTGAACAGTTTCATTGATAACACATACTATAATCAATCATATAACATGTGTGCATGAAATGAAATACTCAATATATACAATCCACTCCCTGACTTAATATGGAGTCCAAGGGAATCCAACGACTTTAACCTATCATGTGTCCTGCACACTCATGACGACTTGTCAAAATCATCTCTCTCTCTCTCTCTATATATATATATATATATATATAATCAATAAGCCATAACACCTCAACATCATCATATATCACCCATAATCTGAATGAAATCATAGTGTACCATACCCGGATCACTTGCAAGCAAGTGTCCTCTCTCATTCGACGTCCGTTTGAACCCAAATGAGTTGCGTTGGGTTCGTTATGATGAGGCCTACGCTCCCATTTGATTTGAAGCGATTCTGAGCACTTTGAATTTTGAGAAAAATTTAATCCCCTGGATCAAAGAGTCACCCTCCGACTGCAAGAGGATAAGCCCAGTACCCATTAAAATTTAAATGTATTGGAATGGTTTGAGTAGGTAGATCAGTAAGACTATAGAGAGATTAAATGATAACAAAAGTAACTACAAATTAGTTCAGGACCATTGGGTTATGGAGTCATAAGTATCGTGAACAATGAAGGCATTTAAACTACCTATCAGACAAAGGATTTATGTGGTTATGAGGAGAAAGAAGACATAATATGTTTGAGTGATGAACAATGAAATATGGGAAAGATGACATCAAATGCTCTACCACCTCAGGATTCCATAAATTAGAGAGATGCTACATCCAGACAAGAAGAAAAAAATATATATATTTGATGAACCATGAAATGTGGGCATGATGACAACAGATCTTCCATCGCCTCAGGAATAGATAAATCAAAGAGATTACATCCAGACAAGAAGAAAAAAATAAAATGTTTGAGCAATGAACCATGAAATATGGAAAAGATGACAACAAATCCTTTACCTCCTCAAGGATCCATAGATTAGAGAGATTACATCTAGACAAGAAAAACAGAAAATCATGTAAACTAAGAAGACATAATGATAACAAAATCTCAAAGGAATCTCCAATAACACAATATTTACATCCAATCTGTCAGGATTACAAACTAAAAATACAGAGCCCTGCTCATAAAAATCTCTCGGCTCTCCAACCTCTAAAAAACACCTCCCATCAAAATCTTAAATTAATCTATTTATTCTCAAAACAATAGACTATAGCTGGGAGTGCAAACTAGCCATCACGTCCATGGTTTTGAATATGTACATCCCTCTATCAGATTGTGCATGTTTCCTCCTGTCAGACGTGATCTCAGACCGGTATGGGCCTTTATTCTATTAGAACACAAGTCATATCAGCATGGGTCTGCTAGAGCAACTGCCCACTGTGGTACCTTAGGCTTATAGTCCAGTCTTCTCGACTATGGCCTCCACACTTTCTATTTCTGGACTGAGGTAAGGTTTTAGCTACTAGTCCCTCACCTCATTAACTGATATTCCTTGGTATAAGAGCATGGTTGGATGATTAACATGAGACCACATGTATCTCATGGCTTGGGCATTGAATAATTAGGTGGTTTTGGGGCTGCAAAAGTCAATCCTTGTTCATTGGCTGACCCCTTCTCAAGATTGGGATGTGATTGGTCTATTAAGGGGCGACCACATGTTGTTGTTTGATACGGCCCTGTAAGAGCACATGATTTCAGGGCCGTTGAATGTGGTTTGGTCCCACACCACTTTTGGGCCTGAAATGCACCGCTTTCTTCCACATAGCCTCCCCAAAATATCGTGGTTTGGATTTCGGCCCACCCTTCAGATTTTAACGCCCATGCAGCTTGTGGCCTCGAAATGATTGGTGGTCGTTGATCTGATCACAATTTGTGATCTAGGCACACCGACTATTTTAGTTCCCATGCCAAAGTTTTATCTAGCTTCCAACTGTGGAATCCTTCCAACTACGTTTAGGGATGGCGCTAAATCGAAATACACAGGGGATTTTTTTTGCTGCAAATTGCACCCACCTGCTTTCCTGCGCTCATGGATGTTTCCTGCGAACCTGAACAGTTTCATTGATAACACATACTATAATCAATCATATAACATGTGTGCATGAAATGAAATACTCAATATATACAATCCACTCCCTGACTTAATATGGAGTCCAAGGGAATCCAACGACTTTAACCTATCATGTGTCCTGCACACTCATGACGACTTGTCAAAATCATCTCTCTCTCTCTCTCTATATATATATATATATATATATAATCAATAAGCCATAACACCTCAACATCATCATATATCACCCATAATCTGAATGAAATCATAGTGTACCATACCCGGATCACTTGCAAGCAAGTGTCCTCAAAGAATAAGTCAATAATAGTATGCTCAGTAGAGTGGGATGTTACATACACCCCCTCTTGTTTTAAACTTCATCCAGTAGAGTGGGATGTTACATACACCCCCTCTTGTTTTAAACTTCATCTCAAATTTCGTACAGTATATACAAAAGCAAGTAAATAAATGTATCTGATATAGATCTGTATGTCTAATCTATCAAAAAAGTAAGGAAATCGTTGATGCATCTCAAATGCATCCTCCCAGGTAGCCGAGTGTGGACTATAATTTTCCCATTATAGCTTAACATGATCAATTGTTTTACGTTCTAGTTTTCGAATGCGATGGTCTAGAATGCAGTTTAGTTCCACCATGAGAGAACCCTCAACCGATACCTGCAAGGAACTCATGTCAATAACATGTGAAGGATCACTAATATAATTTCTCAAAATATATACATGAAATACATCGTGCATACACCTAAAATAATTAGGCAAGGCTAGTCAATAAGCCATAGGTCCTTTCTTTTCCACTACTTTGAAGGGTCCCACAAATCTAGAAGAGAGTTTAACACCCTTTCCAAACTTGATCAAACTCTTTTATGGTTTTACCTGCAAGAATACTTCGTCTCCAACTTCATAACTGTGGTCAATGCAATGCATATCAACATAACTCTTATGTTGGTCTTGTGCTTCCTTAATCCTATGTCTTATCAATTGCATCTGTTCTTCCATCTATTGAATCACTTCTGGTCCTACCAGAACCCTGTCCTTGAGTTGATCCCAACTCAACGACATCTGACATGGTCTCCCATAAAGAAACTCAAACGATGCCATCTTAATCGTACCTTGATAGTTGTTTTTGTATGAAAACTCTACTAGTGGAGATAATTCTTCCCAACATTTATCTTGGTCCATTACATACATACGTAGAATATCCTCCAAAATATGGTTTTTTCCTTTTGTTTTCCCATCTTTCTTTGGGTGGTAAGATATGCTAAAGTTTAGTTGTGTTCCCAAGGCCTCTTTGAAACTGGTCCAAAACCATCCTATAAACATCGATCCTCAATCAGATATGATCCTTCTTGGTACATCATGAATTCTTACAATCTCACTAACAAATAATCTAGCTATTTTTGGAGCCTGATACATCATACGCACAAGAATAAAGTGTGCACTCTTCGTTAGAGTTTCAATTACCAAAAACATCAAATCATTCCTTCTTATCGTCAATGGAAAACCAATGATAAAGTCCATCGAAATGACCTTCCATTTTGATTCTGGAATAACATGTGGTTGTAACAATCCTGTTGGATGTCTATTGTTAAGCCTTAATATTGGATCATTACCACTTAATTAGGGCATATTATATTAGTAATTTTATTTGATTTATGTCGGCTTTAGGCCATTAGTTGTAATTATACCTCCTA
>CBVK0100097341.1:0-33102 GCA_900067695.1 Picea abies
CCTTGAATGCAAATCCCCAGCTTTGGACACTTATGGATTTCTAATGAATGGTTAAGTACGAGAGTGATGTAAAATATTATGCAAAATAGATTAAACATATAGTAATGAGAAGGGACATTGTATACCTTTGAGATAATCAGATAAAGTGATAGTATGAGTCTAAATGTAGGTGAGCAAGAGTATAATGGTGGCAAAAAGTATAGGCAAAAAGGTACATTGTGTGGTACTAACAGTAGTGTGGCTCCCGACATGTCCAACACCTCTTCTTTGTTCTAGTACTCCTGGTACTCAAAGTAGAAGCTAACGGCCCACCGGCCTGTAATCCTTGTTTTTTTTGCTGAACATGCCTAAACTGTTGTTGTTGTGGTTGACGTTGTTGTTGGTGCTATGGTCCTCGGTATGGTGTCTGTTGGTGAGGCACTAGTCACTGAGGTGTAGTGTAAGTGGATCCTCTCTGGAAGCCACGATATCTTGGTGAACACCTAGTTGGTGTCTGATGCTGTTGCAAACCAGATGACACTTGCCCTACTGGTCTCGCTGGAGTCCATCTCTGAACCTCACTGATAAGCTCAACCTCTACTATGAGGGCCTTCTAGACGACATCATGCAAGGTATGAGGCATCATAATCCTAACCTTTGCAGATATGATGACATTAAGGACAAATAAGAACCTATTGACCTTAAGTTTCTCGGTATTCATGTGCAGAGCATACCAAAGCAACTCCATCAAATCGGCCTTGTACTCGGGCACCGCACGAATTCCATGTCTCGAGGCATTGAAATCTCTCTTGGAACCATTCCTGAAACAGTTCCCATGACACATCTTCGATGGCCATGTTCAATTGTGGCAGGAGCGTCTTCTACCAAAGAAGAGCACTCCCCTTCAGTTGAAAGACTGCCATGCGTACCTTCATGTTGGAGGTATAGTTGCGAAGTGAAAATCACATCGCCATATTCTCTAACCATGCCTCGATGGTTGTGTTGTCTAGGGCACCAAAGAACTCAAGAAATTTGACCTTCTCAAGTTCACGGTGAATACTACCAGTACTGATCGGAGCACCCGGTGGAATATCAGGGGGTGTCAACACCCTAGCCTCATATCTATCCAAACAGTTGAATAGTGCCTCATAAATCTACTGAAAAGAACTCATCAGCCCAACCACATCACCCACCGCTATCTTTTCCTTCCCGACAACCTATTTGTCTCCCTGGGGGTTAGACCCCTCAGGCTTGGATTCTACTGGGGGTGTCATGCATCCTCCCCTAACACCCCGTCGTCTTTCTCTGTGGCATCCTCTAACCATGATTACCTACATGAACACAATTCAACTTAATTAGCAACAGTATAATCAAATATCAGTCAACAAAATCCATAGTGATCCCAAGTCGTGGGTCGAACCCACTATGATACCATATGTAACATCACCCAACGTTACGACTACAAGAAACACAAGAAAGTGAATTTTTTTATTTCTTAAGCAGGAAGGAAACATGACAATTGTTAAACAACTTGACTTGACGATGAACACAATGCACACAGATCAGGAAATAGACAACAATGACTCAACACGTTAGCACATCATGCAACTAGATGAAACATGTGATAATCAAAGGACCAATGAATGTAACTACCCTCTCGAGACAAGCAAGACAATGCCTACATACTAAATGACAACATCATGCACCCAACAGAGTGGCTTCATCGACTAGGAACTAGAAACCTCTAGGTCGCACAAAACTGAATGTCTTAAGGCGTTACAAAACCAAGTACCAACAACCATTACAACGAACAAACACCCACATCGGGAAGCACAAACTCAAGCCAAGTTATCATTTGCCTCTATTCATCGAGGCACACAATGATCCCCTCAACATGAATCATTTCGTCTTAAGGAAATAGGCGTGACGGTAACCCTGATACAACATAACACATCTAGACCAATAAACCCATAAAAATTCAACGCGCTAGGAGACCGAATAGGAAATTATCAAGGAATTAGATTATGTATCACTTTCATGAATATTTATTGTATTAACTTGCTATCTAATGAATCCTTACTAGCATACAACAATTTAAAATCAAAGTATAAGTTGTTTTCATTCAATGTATGTATTCACTTCCTAATGAATCTTCATTGTTATTCAACAATTTAAATTCAAATGTAGAAAGTTGTTGTCAAACGATGATAGTGCTAATTCAATTTCTATTATATATTCCGTTCATTGTCTATCATATAATTCATGTTGTTGTCTATGTAAATGAGGGTTTGTTATCTATTCAATAGATGGAATCATTGTCTTGATACATGAGAATCCGTTGTTCACTAACATATAAAATTTTTGTCTTAAAATATGAGAATCACTATAAAATACAATAATATGAGAATCGTTATAATACAATATGAGAATCGCTATAATCCAACATCCAACCCAACACATAATTTTTTTTTCCTAAAATATGAGAATCACTATAACATCCAATAATATGAGAATCGCTTGAACACAATATGAGAATCGCTATAATACAATATGAGAATCACTATAATACAACATCCAACCCAATGTACAACATTCAACCCAGCATACAACATCCAACAAAGGACTCACTTCCAGGTAAGTCGTTGTGGTAAAACATTCAAAGGGAGTTAAAACTTAGTCAATGAAATAGCTGCTAGGTAAGAGTGTTCGGTTAAATGCATTCAAGGGAAATAAAACTTCATGAACGAAATAGCTGCCAGGTAAGAGCACTGGGTTAAATGGATTCAAGGGAATTAAAACTTCATCAATGAACTCACTGCCATGACAAAACACAGATACAAAATCCTGATGTGTGATAATGTAGGTGTTAAATTGTTGTCATAATATAGTTGTCTAGATTCACGGGTTTTAGAGCAATCTAAATTTGTAGTCAGACATTGTTAAAAGCATAAACTTTTACTGTGTTTCTATCAAAAATGCATACGGTGTATAATCTCGCAGACAAACTATTGAACATACGCTAACATTGTGATTTATATATTCAATCATTTTCCATGATACATGTATTCAACGTTTTCTATGAAACACATTCAAACGATGTTTGTCTACTCATTATGATATAACTTCAGACGTTGTCTAATCATATTGTTGGGTAAAACAAATTGGGAAAAAACAAAAAGGGAAGTGGATGCCTATAAAGGATGGTTTCAGTAGTAGAAACGATTCTAGATCTAGACACAAAGGATGGTCAAAACGCAGCTAGAAGCACAGGTATATCACCATTCCTACGTAGGTAAAAACGCCATCCAAAATATAACAAATGGATGACTATCATGTAAAATGAGAATGAAAGTGATTTTAGAAATAGATCTCTAATCCATTGAAGTGTAGAGACAACTTGATGGCAAAGGTAATTCGACACAGATAAAAGGAACACATAGAAACTCATTAAAATGAAGATCCTTTTGAATTTTATTCAATCCAAAACATGGAGTTGATTAGTCAAGGATATGCAGAGGTAAAGTTGTAATATTTCCTACTAAAAACACAGAGACCAAGAAAGCACATAGATTATTAGAACACAGTGATAAAAAACGCCGAGATCATTAAAATTCAAAGGTGATATAACATGCAGAGACCATTGAAAATGCAAAGATTTACCCCTTCCAAAATGCAGGAGATCATCATTAAAGAAACACAGAGGGTCTTCCATTCAACACAAAGATCTTACCCCCAAAAATTCTAAGTAAAACATAATCGTTACACAAAATGCTAAGTAAAACATAATCTTTACACAAAAGAAATACAGTAATGAAAGAGTAGGAACAATATTAATCTACCATTCAAAAATAACTGCATTTTTACTGTAGCCAAATGCGATAGCTCCAAGTCGTTATTGAGCGCACACTCCATCCAACTCCCGCTTGTCGATCGATTTCACCTTATCGGTACCTCCCAGCCAACGCTAGGGGTACTCTTCTTCCCCCTAAGTCCACCGAGCCGCAACGAGGCCACGCACACAATACCATAGAACCGCTAGCACCCAACTACCCTCGCAAGGTCCATCTACCACTCATTACCCGAGATGAGTATCTCAACTCCCACAAGATAAGTTCAATCAAGAAAAAACTTAGAAGCGTAACGTTACGCATAAAGATGATATCCATACTCCTCCTCCTCCTCCATCCTTTTTATATAGTTTTTAAAGTAATTAGTTTCCCAATTTCTCATTAAATTCCCTTTTCATTTAATTAATTAGGAAAAACCTCCCACGTAAACATGTCACCCATACCCTAGTTGCACCAGAAATTCAATTTTATTAATTAATTAATTATTCCTATTTCCCTCACCCACCTAAAAGCATTCCTAAAAACGCTCTGAGGTTTCCCAAAATTCCCTTACACTTCTTAAATGGCTTACGCCTTACTAAATTCCTAGTTGAGTTCAAAAATATCAAGTTCCCAAGGCAATATTCCTTACTAAGTTAAACATTCAACTTTTTCTTTATATTTCCCCTTTTTCCTTTAGTTTCCTATTTCTTTTAAGTTTCCCTCTTTTCCCTTTTTAACTAAAAATCAATTTAGCAAGTGTAGAAAAACAACCGTTTACCCCTTCTTCTTTTTTTAACTAAAAATTAAATTATCATATGTAGATAAAAAAATCATTTCCCTTTTTAAAAATTTTAATCCTCCCTTATAATTTTGACTTTAATAAATAAATTGAATTTCTTACCCCCCTTCTTGTTACATGTTCATTTATTAATTTTTTTGACCAAATTTTCTAATTAGACCTAGGTTGTAAATTCACTAGGATGGGCGACAATTTTATTAGGGAAAAATGTTTTTAAATCTTACTTGTCACATCATTCATTTTAAGGTCGTTTAGGTTTATTCAGTTACCAGTTAAAATCGCGACGTGCCCTTCAGGACTCAGTAGGTGCTCCAAGTATGCCACTCGCGTCTTTCCTTTTTCCTTGCGCAACGTTCCCTTCAAGTCGCACTACATGATCGAAGGGTGCCACTTGCTTCTTTTCATTTTCCTTGCACGACGTGCCCTTCAAGATGCACTACATGCTCCAAGGATGCCACTCGCCTCTTGACTGACTTGGTAGACATAAAAAACCCCTATATTCAATACTCTGCCAGATTATCTTGTGGGAGACTAGGGGCCTCTAAGGAATAAGGCCCCTACCTTATTGCGTGCCCCTTAGAATCATCATGAGTGATTGTCGCAGTCTTCCCTCACGACATCATGGATCTTCTCGAACTAGGTAATCGTTAACCTACTGTTTGAGCCAGGACGGGAGTGCTAGCAAGTTGTGGCAGGGTTTCTCCCACACCTCTCCCTCAAAGTCTCTCGTTGTTGTGCATGACCCCTCTACTCCACATGTGAGTATGGTCGGAAAGCTATCATCAGCCTACGTCATCAACAAATCATGTCAGCAATAATAATCAATCATCATAACATCTAATCATGTGTACATATGTCATATCAATAACAATCAAACCCTAATAGTCCATTCCCTGACTCGATCGAGAGTCCAAGGGGTTTCATCGATGCCTTTGCATCCTCGAGGTCCAAACTCCTGCACACTCAGGAGAACCTAGTCAGTAAAGCATGTCTATGTCAATAGAAAAAAATAACATATCATCATATCCATAATGCCTCATAATCATAATCAGACAACCAATAGTATAATAATCTGCATCACTTGCAAGAAAGTGTCTTCATAGAATAAGTTCGCTCTGTGCACACAAGAGTAGGATGTTACAGATACAAATTACATTATGTTATGGGTGATTCGTTATTTCTAGTGATAACCCTATTTTCCATTATAAACATAAGGGGATGGTTATTGAAACTATGATATTAGCAATACCCCTATACAAAACACATATCAATAGTTTTAACATTAAATCAAGTGCGCATGGGATAAATTATTGAGACTAAAAGTTAGATTAAAACTCGAGCTATGGTAGTTGATATAAAGTATCTCATGAAAATATAGGTGTATGCTCCTAATTAACTGGTCTCTACACTTGTCCAGACCTTGGTTTCTACTACTGAGCCCTTCATACACAATTCAAGATAGGATTAAATTCAACCATTCCTTTCACAAACGTTCTTAAATTTGTGGTAGTGGTTTGGTAAGTGAAATGACCAACTTAATTAATGGAGGACTGTTAGGATTAATTTCCACCACTAAACATATACATGTGTTATCTATATCTATTGACAATGAAGGTAAGGTACATATCGATACATGCAAGGGTTAATGTTCCAAGGACCAAAAGGTACGAGCTATCTACGGAATCCTTACTTTTTGCATCTTATTTGTAGCAGAGTGTGCCCCTTGGTGCGAAGGCACCACTCCAGGTGGCCTTCCCCACTATAAGTTTTTACCAGGCATATTTTAACAATGTTAAGTGACCATTAATTTCGAACACGTTACACTTAGAGTTATTTCTAACATAGTTCTTCACTTAATGGATGCTTTACTACATTATAGAGGGTGTTTCATTTCAATGTTCTCTCTTGTTCTCAAGGTGAAATATTCTCACGTTGGAATACATGCATCCTTGTAGGTTCGAAACCCTGAGGTCTACATTGTCTTCCCTTCTTCCGGTAATCCCTATCTGTTCATAAGTTTATTTAAAAGTATTCAAGTATATAATTATATGTGTTCCCTTTTGTTTACATTTACACGTTGAAGTTACATGTTTCTTCCTTAGGTTTTTGAAATAGATTTTTGTGTGCAGATTTTGTTGTTGGACTTATCCTACCCAGCATTCACAAATTGATACCCCTGATAAGTATTCTAAACTTTCTGTGTTATTTATAAATGGTTTTGTCACCAATATCTTAAAGTATAACATTTTGGTTCCTATTGGCATGTATTTTGGACTATTACATTCTCTTCCTATTTCTCGGCAAACGGTTTGGTTTCTACATGCTCAAGTACACATACCTTAAGGTATTCGGTGTTTTTATCATGGGTTTTATAAATGGTTTCAAGACTGATATACCTTTATGCATTTTCGAAATATTTCTATGAAACAAGGGTTGGATTTAAGCTTAGGATGAACTCGGATTCCTATCCTGAATATTTCTAGAAAGATATGCTTCATGTAACAGATTCTAGAGACTCTTAATGTTTGAACATTGTCATACAATGAATTTTTAATAATGCACAAGTTTGATTTACGGATTTCCTCTTAGTTTCATATATAGAAGATGTATTGCATTGTCTTATATAATTCAGCCTTCTTGCATAATGTTATATAGAATGATTTCTTTTGCATAGGAAGTCTTGTTACACATTATCTATTTTATTTGCATACAATGTAGTGTTATACATTGTAGATTTTTTATTTCCTTTGCAGGCAAATGCACTTTTATACATTATAACAATTTATGTTGTATTAGTTTTATCAAAAAACTATTAGATTATGTTTTCCTTTTGGATATACATATATATAATAATGTGGAGATTATTATAATATGCTTGTCATAAATTCCTCTTTACATATACACAATTTATATACAAAGTTTTACTACTTTTGATATTACACATTTCCTCTTATTTCCTACATTATCTCAGGATTTATTTGGTAAATACGTAACTTGATAATAGTGGCAGAGTACCCTTATTCTCATGTTCCTATGATATCATTTAAATTCATTCTTCATCTTGTATGAATTATATAAAATAATTCCTTGGTTTTCTACTAATTTATAAACACCCTATTGAAATTATATTATAGGTTGGTTGTGCCCTAGACACTGGAATAGGGTGATGAGGGTCGTTCCCAATACACTGGAAAAAGGCGACCAAAACAAAAAAAAGGCGACCACTAAGGACTGGTCGCTTTGTCTCTTAACGAAAGGTGGGCCCCCCTCTAGAAACACTTTATGTTTGCAATTATTTCTCCCAAAAAATTATGTTTTTGAGGCAACGATCCATGAGAAACGTAAATCAACTGATTTTGTAGGTGGGTTTTCAACCGTTTGGCGAGATGCCTCACCATTTTCTGAGAAAGGAAGCCAGAATATAGCCTCCTGAAACTGATATGAATTGTCCACTTAAAGTGTCCTTGCCGCAGTGATTTCTTAGTTTTTCACTTGTATATTGAGAGTAAACTTTTAGAGATTCTTAGACATAGTGGGAGAGATGGATACGACACCTATTCTACATTCAAACTTGGTGGTATTCATCACACCATATAATTATTTTTATTGGAATCCCAAGGCTTAATTCCAACTTAGAAGGAAAGGATTGTACAACTTGGCGATGGTGACCTCTTAAGGAAAGGCGACATAACATGCAGAGACCATTGCAAATGCAGAGATTTACCCCTTCCAAAATGCAGGAGATCATCATTAAAGAAACACAGAGGGTTTTCCATTCAACGTAGAGATTTTACCCCAAAAAAAAATGCAGAGTTGATCCTTCAAGTAAATGCATAGGTAATCAATCAAAGAAATGTAGGGATAATCCTTCAAATAAACTCAAGGGGTTTTCGAGGTTTAAGCAATCAAACGCAGAGGTACTCATTCACAAGAAGGAGAAAAGACTAGTCATTCAACCATGAGTCAATCAAACGTAGAGATAAGTAAGGGATAGACAACTGCGAAAAATTTATCCTTCACTCATCATCCATGCACAAAAAAGTAGGGCATTAGAATCTATAGGTCTTTAAACATCGAATTGACGACCGTCGATTCGGCTCCTGGCCGACTACTCAGGCAAGGACTTATGACTAAAGGGATAAGGGACAAACATAAATTTCTTCGTAATAATAAATAAAACAAACAGAAAAAAGTCATTGCAATCAAGGTTGGGTTCACCAAGGGAATCATTTCAAATGCAACAAGTGTAAGGTTGGGATGAATTTAAGTTCATGGATTATAAAATGTTGAGTAAAACATAATATTTACACAATAGAAGTACAATAATGAAAGAGCAGGAACAATATTAATCTACCATTCAAAAATAAATGCATTCATATCATAGCTAAATGCGACATCTCCGAGTCATTGTCCAGCGTGCACTCCATCTATCTCTCTCTTGTCGATCGATGTGACCTCACCGGTACCTCCCAATCAACGCTACGGGTACTCTTCTCCCCCCTAAGCCCACCGAGCCACAAAGGGGCCACACACATATACTAGAGAACTGCTAGCACCCATCTCACCTCGCAAGGTCCAGCTACCACTCGTTACCCGAGCTGGGTATCCCAACTCCCATAAGAGAAGTTCAATCAAGAAAAACATTTAGCAGCATAACGTTATGCATAAAGATGATATCCATACTCCTCCTCCTCCATCCTTTTTATAGAGTTTTTAAAGTAATTAGTTTCACAAATTCTCATTAAATTCCCTTTTCATTTAATTAATTAGTAAAAACCTCCCCCGTACACATGTCACCCATCCCCTAGTTGCACCAGAAATTCAATTTTAATAATTAATTAATTATTCCTATTTCCCTCACCCACCTAAAAGCATTCCTAAAAACGCTCTGAGGTGTCCCAAAATTCCCTTACACTTCTTAAATGACTTATGCCTTACTAAATTCCTAGTTGAGCTCAAAACTAACAAGTTCCCAAGGCAATATTCCTTACTAAGTTGGACATTCAACTTTTTCTTTATGTTTCCCCTTTTTCTTTTAGTTTCCTATTTCTTTTAAGTTTCCCTCTTTTCCCTTTTTAACTAAAAATCAATTTAGCAAGTGTAGAAAAATGTAACAACCCTTGATTATAAATTATAATTAATTTAATAAGGTAATCCTAAAAGATTAGCTAAACTATATTTATTTATTAAAATAATCTTAACTAATTATTTGTTATTAATTAGTTATTCTTGATTATGATTAATTTAAGTATAATTAACTCATTAATCAATATGGTTAAAGATTGATTTAATTATTAATTAATTCATTAATTAATAAAGTATTATATAAAAGGTGGATAATTAAATATAATATTTAAATTAAGTTGCGTACACAAGAGGGGATCACATAAGAATCCCGAGAAGATATAAGAAATTTAATGAATGGATAAGATATTTAAATGAATGGATAAGGTATTTAATAATGCGATAAGGTATTTGGTGGGGGGAGTTAATGAAGGGAAGGCGGTGAAGCAGGAATAAGAGGGGGTAAGGAGTTTAGAGGAGAGGGCATTCTACGGGGAAATTTGGCCATGATTTTCGGGAGAACTCTGAGTATTGGACAGAGGGAGAAATTTTGTGTTTGGATTGACACAGTGGACCGGGGTTGCTAGAGGTTTTGGGCTCGGAGGGCGAGGATATCCGTAGATATCCTAGAACTAGGTCGTTTTCCTAGTTGGCAGGGTGGACAATAGTTTTGGGCAATTTTTCTGTGTTTGCAACAAGACTGGGCTGTGTAGCAGGTAGCAGGAGAGCAGCAGCAAGGCAACTGGCAACGGAAATAGCATCAGAACCAGGTACCATGTTGAATTATGCATTTATTTATTTTGCTATGAATTTGTTAATATTTGATGAATCTAAATTACTGAAGTTGCTGGTATGAAGATAGATATTATGCTGAAGGGATATTGTTTTAGTTAAGAAATAATTGCTTGTGAGGATAACAATGTTTAGATATATATTTATGGGCATTACAAAAAACAACCATTTACCCCTTTTTCTTTTTAACTAAAATTTAAATTACCATATGTAGATAAAACAACCATTTCCTTTTTTTTTAAATTTAATCCTCCCTTATAATTTTGACTTTAATAAATAAATTGAATTTATTTCCCCCCTTCTTGTTACATGTTCATTTATTATTTTTTTTTACCAAATGTTCTAATTAGACCTAGGTTGTAAATTCACTAGGCTCAGTGACATTTCTATTCGGGAAAAATGTTTTTAAATCTTACTTGTCACATCATTCATTTTAAGGTCATTTAAGTTTATTCACTTACCAGTTAAAATCACGACGTGCCCTTTAGGACTCACTAGGTGATCCAAGTATGCCACTCACCTCTTTCCTTTTTCCCTGTGTGATGTGCCCTTCAGGAGGCACTGCGTTCTCCAAGGGTGCCACTTGCCTCTTTCCATTTTCCTTGCGTGACGTGCCCTTCAAGACGCACTATGTGCTCCAAGGGTGCCACTCACCTCTTAATTGACTTGGTAGACATCAAAAACCCTTGGAGTCAATACTCCTCCATGTGATCTTGTGGGAGACTAAGGGCCTCTAAGGAATAAGGCCCTTGCCTTCTTGCGCACCCCTTAGAATCATCATGAGCGATTGTCGCAGTCTTCCCTCACGACATCGTGGGTGTTCTTGAACTAGGTAATCGTTAACCTGCAGATCGAGCCATGATGAGAGTGCTAGTAGGTTGTGGCAGGAATGCTCCCACACCTCTCCCTCAAAGTCTCTCATTGTCATGCATGACCCCTCTACTCCACATGTGAGTATGGTCGGCAAGCTATCGTCAACCTGCATTATCAACAAATCATGTCAGCAATAATAACTAATCATCATAACATCTAATCATGTGTACATATGTCATATCAACAACAATCCAACCCTAATAGTGCACTCCTTGACTCGATCCAGAGTCCAAGGGGTTTCATTGATGCCTCTTCATCCTCAAGGTCCAAAGTCCTTCACACTCAGGAGAACCCAGTCAATAGCGCATGTTTATGCCAATACAACAAAATAACATATCATCATATCCATAATGCCTCATAATCATAATCATACGACCAATAGTATAATAATCTGTATCACTTGCAAGCAAGTGTCCTCGAAGAATAAGTTAGATCTGTGCATGAAGAGCATGATTGATGCAGGAGCATCACCCACGTCAACCGAGCCGGCACAGAATGCAATCAGATAGCTAGACCAGACAAGCACAAGTTTTGAAATTGTCTCGAAGACAATGCGCCAACCTTAAATGTGATATTAAAGAGAATCATACTTTTATATTGCAATCAGACCTTGAGCGTCCTGCTCTCGTCCGAAGTAGATAGAGGCATTTATGTTGAGATGAAATAGGTAGATAGAAATTTAATATTAGATTAGACAGTTTTAGAAAGAAAGAGGGAAATGGGATATAGACACCCTCATTGTGTATTGTGATATAATTCTAAGCATTGAGAAGAAGAGAAACAAAGAGCTGTGGAAGAACACCCATGTACAGAGCTTGAATTAATAGAGAAGTTTAATTCCAATCCATAGTTTTTTGTTTGTTCTCTGTGTATGTATGTTGAATTCTATGCTCATGAGTATTTACTTCATATTATGCATTTGTTTTACATGCTATGTATGAATGATTTCTTGCTGAGTGTTTGAAATCTGAGAAAGGAAGTAGGAGAAATGAGTTTCCATTGTTTCTCTATCTGAGCAAGGATTTCTGCAAGGAGTGCAGTTGAAGTCGTTCGCAAGGAGTGCATTGACAGAAGGCTCAGATAGTTTAACTCTTGTTCTCGTTCACCGACAAGTGAAATTGGGTTATAGGAGCCGTGCAAGAAGTGCGCAAGATAAGGAAAGTCTCAGTTGTGAATCTAAGCGAAGTATTGAAGGACTGCTACTGCAGGAGTGCACAGAGTCGAAGGTATTCAACACTTGGAAGTGTCTGAGAGTTGTCGCAAGGGGTGCAAGCAAGAATATTCTCTAAGACTCAGAGTCGTGAGAAAGCTCAGGAAGGATAGGACCTTCAACTGGTTGAAAAACAATGCATGGGAGTTACGAATGGAAGTGTCTAGGAGGCGTCGTGAGTTGTATGCAGAGGGAATCCTTGGTTCACGCACAGATTCACAAAGGAGAGAATGGACGGTCAGGATCTCGTGGAGAGGATTTGCGAAATCGCGCCAGCCGTTAGATCTGCCAGAGAAGCGAGGAGGATACGGTTACATCCGGAGTTTAAGCCCAAAGGATTGTGAACCGTCGGATTAGCCCATAGTTACCTGTCAACCATCTGATTTGGCAGGAGTTGCATCGGGTTTAAGACTTTGTGAGCAGAGTGGATCCCATGGACCAGAGATCGGCAAATCCATCATGGAAGTCTCGACGAGCTCAGAGCCGTCCATCTATTGGGATAGGTGGCAGGAACCAGGAGTCATCAGTATATCGGGGTTTCAAAATTCAAGAGCCCGAGACCTTTTGAGTTCTGAAATAGCGAGGGGATCATAGCCGTGGATCTCGAGAGGGACACGTGTCATGTGATCACTCAATCGGAGATTTGGTCATCGGGGTTCATAGAAGTGTAGTGGTTAGACTTTGTGTTTGGGCGAAGTTTGAGGTTCGAGCTAAACCACCCATCATTTGGGACGCGTGTTAGAATATCTGAAGAAGTCAGGGTTTGGAGTATTGGAGGTTTCGAGGACAGGATACTCTTGCAATTTGGAATCGTGAAACACGATATCTTGATGGGGTATAGCAGTGTGGGACCATAAGAGCCGAAGTGGAAGACAGGTGGCACAAGTTATCGATGTTTTGCAGCGAGAAGTACCAAACCATTGACATCAGGATTCACGATTCTGCGAAGTCCAAAATCCTGATAGAAGTGACGGGAAGTTGAAGGGACAACTCCTGTTTGCGTCGGAGTTTCAGTGTATCAGGTATCGAGAGTCGGAGAACCGAGTTGCTTGGCATCGCGAGTAGCAAAATCACGATAGGAGAAGTCTCGACAGGAGAAGATAAGGTTCAGTGTTGACTTGCATCAAGGTTCGAGGATTCGAAGCACCAATGCTCGACCATTGACCTCGCGATACCGCGAAGTCTGATTCCCCGATAAGTAAAGAATGGGAACGCACGAAGAGTTCTGTGGGTGTAGATTTCGCGATAGAGAAATAGAAGGACCGGTTTTTGTTCTTCGGGCCGAGGAAGGTGGAAAGATCCTGTGAGAGGACGTGCCTAAGGAGCGCGCTTGCGTCAAGTGGTATCAGAGCTTAGAAAAGATTAAAAAAACTTCTTTGTTTTCTGTAGCGGGGAAGAGGAGAATTCACCATGCCGCCGAGAAGAAGAGATATAGAATCACCCAATCCAGAGGAGGAAAGGGAAATGCCCAGAGGAAGGGGTAGGCAAGTGCAGATTCCAGAAGTAGAAAGAGATTTGCATAACTTACGTGCTATGATTGTGGACATGGAGACAAGGAAAAGGCACACAGCTAATGTAGAAGAGATCAGTGAGTCTGAAAATGAAGATGATGTTGGACATGGAGAAGAAGAAATCATCACAACAGAAGATGCAACAAATGAGCGCTTACTTAAAGCTGTTGCAAGAATGGGTGCAAAGGTAAAGATGGACATTCCAGTTTATGAGGGAAATCTGGATGTAGAAGACCTTCTGGACTGGATTAGAGCTCTAGACACCTGTTTTGACTATGAAGATATCGAAGAGGAAAAGAAAGTCAGGCATGTTGTCACGAGATTAAAAGGACATGCAGCCTTGTGGTGGAATGAACTACAAGCGGATAGGCTTTGCCAAGGCAAGCAGAAAATTAAGAGTTGGGATAGGATGATAGCGAAGATGAAGGAAAAATTCATCATGAGAGACTATCGAATTTCTCTGTTCAGGAGGATGCCGAACCTGAGACAGAAGCTGATGATAGTAAATGAATAAACTGAAGAATTTTACAGGTTGAATATCAGAGCAGGTCATTGTGAAAGCAATGACGAAAAAGTGGCTAGGTATATAAATGGCCTGAGATATGAGATTCAGGATGAAATTAGTATGATGACCATACGAATGGTAGAAGATGCTTATCATATGGCTCTAAAAGCTGAAGAGAAGCTGAGTTGAAAGAAGAGTCAGAGGGGTCGAGGCAGAAGTCAGCCCAGAGGCAAATCAGTTGCCTAGGAAAGAACATAGAAGCCCAGGGACGACTGGAAGAAACCTCAGACTCGAGAAAAGAGAGGTGGAACCTCATACCAAGGGCAATACACTGAGCAAAGAGAACAACATACTGAGCAAAGAGGAGGATATGCTGATAATAATAGGTTTCCTCATACCAGAGGTAGAGGAAGAGGCAGAGGTGGAGTAATTACATGCTTCACATGTGGAAAGAATGGACACGAGTCTTATGAGTGTCTAGATAAAAAGAAAGATGGGGGAGAATCTCACATCGTCAAGGCATAGGGGAAAAATGTTGAGGCAGAGGAAGCTGAAGGAAAAAGATCATTGGTGATGTGGAAAGTCCTTTTGACACTAGAGAAAGAAGTGGAAAGTTCAGTCCAAAGGACCAGACTTTTCAGAACAGCTTGCAAGACCAAGGGTTGGGCATGCAAGGTCATTGTTGACAACGGTAGCACAGACAATCTCATTTCAACCAAGATGGTAGAAAGGCTGGAGTTGGAGACGACTGATCACCCAAGTCCATATAAAGTTTCGTGGCTACAAAAAGGACATCATGTAAATGTCACTAAACAATGCTTAGTTGAATTCAAGATAGGAGGATATAATGATAAAATCTTGTGTGATGTTATTCCTATGGATGTTTGTCATCTATTGTTGGGTAGACCATGGCAATATGATAGAAATATGATTCATGATGGGAGTATGAATACATATACCTTAGAAAAGAATGGGAGGACACACATGTTGCATCCAATCAAGGATAAGGAGGTGAAACCGGAAGTAAGAAACAGAGTACTTCTCATGAGTGGGAAGGAACTTATTACAGAGGTTAAGAAGAAGGAGGATCCACAGTTCATTGTGGTTAGGAAACTGAGGATTGTTCTGACTAGCCCAAGAGTGGATAATTTACTAGAGAAGGTTCATGAACTGCTAGAAGAGTTCGCTAACATTGTAGTGGATGAATTACCTCATTCATTGCCATCGATCAGGAGTGTGAGTCATCACATTGATATCATACCAGGAGCCAGTTTTCAAAACAAAGCCGCATATAGATTGACGCCGCAGGAGAATGAAGAGGTTAAAAGAAAATTCCATGAGTTGTTGGACAAAGGTTTGGTCAGGGAAAGCTTGAGTTCATGTTCCATTCCAACAGTACTAAGTCCGAAGAAAGACGAAGGTTGGAGGATGTGTACCGACTCAAGGGAGATCAACAAGATAACCATCAGGTACAGATTTCCATTGCTAAGGATGGATGATTTGATGGATTTCTTAAGTGGAGAAAATTTGTTTTCGAAGATTGACTTGAAGAGTGGATATCACCAGATTCACATGAGAGAGGGTGATGAATGGAAGACAACATTCAAAACCAATGAAGGGTTGTATGAATGGCTTGTTATGCCATTTGGATTAACAAATGCACCAAATACCTTCATAAGGTTGATGAATGAAGTCTTGATGGAGTTCATTGGGAAATTTTTCATTGTGTATTTGGATGACATACTGGTTTTCAGTAAAACTGCAGCGGAGCATCTGAAGCATTTGGCTACAGTGATGCATAAATTGCAGCAGGAGAAGCTGTTGGTAAACATGAAGAAGTCCTCATTCATGAAGACATAACTCATCTACTTGGGGTTTGTTATTTCGTCAAATGAGTTGAGGATGGATCCAGATAAAGTGGAGGTAATAAAAAATTGGCCATCGCGGAAAAATATCTTTGAGGTGAGAAGTTTTCACGGATTAGCTAGTTTCTACCGAAAATTCATTAGGAATTTCAGTGGAATCAGTACAACAATGATGGATACATTGAAGAAAAGACATAAATATTTTCACTGGATTGAAGAGGCTGAGAAAAGTTTCAATCTGTTGAAGAAGAAAATCACATAACAACCAGTTTTGGTGTTACCGGATTTCCAAAATACATTTCAGGTGAAATGCGATACAAGCGGATTTGCGATAGGAGCGGTCTTGAGTCAAGATGACAGGCCAATTGCATATTTCAGCGAGAAGCTGAATGAAGCGAAGGTGAAGTATTCCACATATGATAAGGAATTTTATGCCATCATTCAGGCATTGAAAACGTGGAGGCACTATTTGATTCCAAAGGAATTTGTTTTGTATAGTGATAACCATGCATTACAGTTTGTGACTCAATAGGAGAAGTTGAATCAGAGGCATGTTAAGTGGGTTGAATACATGAAGAATTTTACATTTGTGATTAAACATATTTATGGTACTGCTAACAAAGTTGCTGATGCTTTGAGAATAAGTGTTTGCTGTTGGAGGAATTCAGAGTCAAAACATTGGGTTTTGATGATCTCAGGGACATGTACATAGATGATCTAGACTTCAAAGAAGCATATGAAGCAGCTGAGAATCCGGTTCTCAGAGACAGGAGTCAATGGATGGAGTACATGATCCAAGAAGGATTTTTGTTTAAGGGCAATCAGTTGTGTATTCCAAATTGTTCCATGAGGGAGAATCTGCTGAAGGAGAAGCACAATGGAGGATTGGTCGAACACTTCGGTCATGACAAAACATTTGCGAAGCTGAGCGAATCATAATTTTGTCCAGGGATGTGATCAAAGGTCAAGAGATTTGTAGACAGGTGTCAAATTTGACAGCATTCAAAGGGAAGGAAGAAAAATGCATGTTTTTATCAACCATTGCCCATACCAGAGAGGCCATGGGATGTGATTAGCATGGATTTTGTATTGGGGTTGTCAAGGATGCAAAGAGGATTTGATTCAATCTTTGTGGTGGTGGATATATTTTCCAAGATAGCACATTTTATCCCATGTCAGAAAACCAGTGACACAACTCACATTGCAAACCTATTTTTCAAAAAAGTCATTTGACTTCACGGATTACCAAAGAGTATTGTTTCGGATCGAGACACGAAGTTCATAGGACATTTCTGGAGAACCTTATGGAAGAATATGGGAACTAACTTGTTGTTTAGTTCAGTGTATCATCCGCAGACGGATGGACAAACAGAAGCGGTAAACAAAAGTTTGGGAGATTTGTTGAGAAGCTTGGTGACAGAGCACCACAGCAGTTGGGACAATATATTGTCGCAGGAAGAGTTTCTGTATAACGACTCAGTGAATAGGAGTACATGGAAAAGTCCATTTCAGATTGTTTATGGCATGCAGCTGAGGGGAATTTCTGAATTGAGGGATTCAGAATAGAATGCAACTAGGAGCGCTAGTGCAGAAGATTTCACAGAAGCGATGAAGGAACTTCACAGCCAGGTGAAGGAGCGATTACTAAAATCAAGCCAAGAATATAAACGCAGAGCCGATCAGCATAGAAGACAACTTCAGTTCGAGGTTGGTGATCTGGTTCTTGCACATTTGAGGAAAGAAAGGTTCCCGAGAGGAACGTATAATAAATTGAAGATGAAGAAAATCGGACCCTGCAAGGTCTTTAGAAAATTTGGAGAAAATGCTTATGAGATTGAATTACCCGATGGGATCGGAATTTCTCCGATATTCAATATCTCAGATTTATACCCATAAAGAGCTGGGGAAACGAAGACTGGAAGTGATGCACAGTCAGAGGTTCAGTGGCAAAAGAAGATTCCAATTGCAGCGAAGCCGCGGATGGAGTGGATACTGGACAAAAGAATTGGCAAGAAGACCAGGAGGAAAGAATACTTTGAGTATCTAGTCAAATGGAAGAACCAACTAGTTGAAGATGTCAGCTGGGAGAATGAGACAGAGATTTTGAAGCATGGAAAGACCGTGCAGGAGCTCATGGACAGGAGCCCATGAAAAGTTTCAAGCGAGGGAGTATGATACAGGAGCATCGCCCATGTCAAGCAAGCCAATGCGGAATGCAATCGGACAGCTGGACCAGACCAACACAAGTTTTGAAATTGTCTAGAAGAAAATGCGTGAACCTTAAATGTGATATTAAAGAGAGGCGTACTTTTATATTGTAATCAGACCTTGAGCGTCCCGCTATCGTCTGAAGTAGATAGAGGCATTTATGTTGAGATGAAATAGGTAGATAGAAAGTTAATATTAGATTAGATAGTTTTAGAAAGAAAGAGGGAAACAGGATGTAGACACCCTCATTGTGTATTGTAATATAATTCTGAGCATTGAGAAGAAGAGAAACAGAGAGCTGTGGAAGAACACCCATGTAGAAAGCTTGAATTAATAGAGAAGTTTAATTCAAATCCATGGTTTTGTGTTTGTTCTCTGTGTATGTATACTAAATGCTATGCTCATGAGTATTTACTTCATGTTATTCATTTGTTTTACATGCTATGTATGAATGATTTCTCATTGAGTGTTTGAAATCTGAGAAAGGAAGTAGGAGAAATGAATTTCAATTGTTTCTCTATCTGAGCAAGGATTCCTACAAGGACTGCAGTCAAAGTCGTCTACAAGGAGTGCATTGACAAAATGCTTAGATAGTTTAACTCTTGTTCTCGTTCACCCGGAAGTGAAATTGGGTTATAGGAGTTGTGCAAGGAGTACGCAAGCTAAGAAAAGTCTTAGTTGTGAATCTGAGCAAAGTATTGAAGGACTGTTGTTGCAGGAGTGCACAGAGTCGAAGGTATTCAACACTTGGAAGTGTCTGAGAGTTGTCGCAAGGAGTCCGCGCAAGAATCTTCTCTAAGACTCAGAGTCGTGAGAAATCTCAGTAAGGATAGGACCTTCAAGTGGTTGAAGAACAGTGCAGGGGAGTTATGACTGGAAGTGTCTAGGAGGTGTCATGAGTTGTGCACAGAGGGAACGCTTGGTTCACGCACAGATTCACAAAGGAGAGAACAGACGGTCAGGATCTCGTGAAGAGGATTTGCGAAATCCCTCCAGCCATCAGATCTGCCAGAGAAGCGAGGAGGATACGGTTACATCCGGAGTTTAAGCTCAAGGGATTGTGGACCGTCGGATCAGCCCATAGTTACCTGTCAACCGTCTGATTTGGCAAGATTTGCATTGGGTTTAAGCCTTCATGAGCAGAGTGGAACTCCGAGAGGCATCAGATTATTGAGGCATCGGAGTTCGGGAAATTGGGGATCCCGTGGACCAGAGATCGACAAATCCATCATGGAAGTCCCGATGAGCTCAGAGCCGTCCATCTGTTGGGACAGGTGGCAGGAACCAGAAGTCATCGGTATATCGGGGTTTCAAATGTCAAGAGCACGAGACCTTTTGAGTTCTGAAATAGTGAGGGGATCATAGCCATGGATCTTGAGAGGGACACGTGTCATGTGATCACTCAATCGGAGATTTGGTCATCGGGGTTCATAGAAGTGTAGTGGTTAGACTTTGCGTTTCGGCAAAGTTCGAGGTTCGAGCTGAACCGCCCATCATTTGGGATGTGTGTTAGAAGATCTGAAGAAGTCAAGGTTCAAAGTATTGGACGTTTCGAGGACAGGATAATCTTGCAATTTGGAATCGTGAAACGTGATATCCCGATGGGGTAGAGCAGTGTGGGACCACAAGAGCCGAAGTGGAAGACAGGTGACACAAGTTATCGGGGTTTTGCAGCGAGAAGTGCCGAACCATTGACATCAGGATTCGCGATCCTGCGAAGTCCGAAATCCCGATAGAATTGACGGGAATTTGAAGGGACAACTCGCACGTGCGTAAGAGTTTCGGTGTATCGGGCATCAGGAGTCGGAGAACTGAGTTGCTTGGCATCGCGAGTAGCGAAATCACGATAGAAGAAGTCCCGACAAGAGAAGATAAGGGTCAGTGTTGACTTGCATCGGGGTTTGGGGATTCGAAGCACCAACGCTCGACCATTGACCTCGTGATACCGCGAAGTCCGATTCCCCAATAAGTAACGAAGGGGAACGCGCGAAGAGTTCTGTGGATGTAGATTTCCCAATAGAGAAATAGAAGGACCGATTTGTATTCTTCGGGTCGAGGAAGGTGGAAAGATCCTATGAGCGGATGTGTCTGAGGAGCGCGCCTGCGTCAATGATGTTATATATACAAATTACATTATGTTATGAGTGATTCTTTATTTCTAGTGATAACCCTATTTTCCATTATAAACATAAGGGAAGGTTATCGAAACTATGATATTAGCAATACCCCTATACAAAACACATATCAATTGTTTTAACATTAAATCGAGTGCACATGGGATAAATTCTTGAGACTAAAAGTTAGATCAAAACTCGAGCTATCGTAGTTGACATAAAGTATCTCGTGAAAATATAGGTGTACGCTCCTGATTAAGTGGCCTCTACACTTGTCTACACCTTGGTTTCTACTACTTGACCCTTCGTACACAATTCGAGATAGGATTAAATTCAATCATTCCTTTCACAAACGTTCTTAAATTTGTGGCAGTGGTTTGGTATGTGAAATGTCCAACTTAATTAATGGAGGATTGTCAAGATTGATCTCCACCGCTAAAGAGATACATGTGTTATCTGTATCTACTGACAACGAAGGTAAGTTACATATCGATACATGCAAGGGTCGATGTTCCAAGGACCAAAAGGTACAAGTTGTCGACCCAATCCCTACTCTTTGCGTCTTATTTGTAGCAGAGCGCGCCCCTTGGTGCGAAGGCACCACTCCAGGTGGCCTTCCCCACTGTAAGTTTTTACCAGGCATATTTTAACAATGTTAAGCGACCATTAATTTCGAACACATTACACTTGGACTTTTTTCTAACAGAGTTCTTCACTTAATGGATGCTTGACTTCATTATAGAGAGTGTTTCATTTCAGTGTTCGCTCTTGTTCTCAAGGTGAAATATTCTTGCATTGGAATATGTGCATCCTCGCAGGTTCGAGACCCCGAGGTCTACATTGTCTTCCCTTCTTCTGGTAATCCCTATCTGTTCATAAGTTTATTTAAAAGTATTCAAGTATATAATTCTCTGTGTTCCCTTTCGTTTACATTTACACGTTGAAGTTACATGTTTCTTCCTAGGGTTTTTGAAATAGATTTCTGTGTGCAGATTTTGTTGTTGGACTTATCCTACCCAGCATTCACAAAATGATACCCCTAGTAAGTATTCTAAACTCTCTGTGTTATTTATAAATGATTTTGTCACCAGTATCTTAAAGTATTAACATTTTGGTTTCTATTGGCATGTATTCTGGACTATTACATTGTCTTCCTATTTCTCGACAAATGGCTTGGTTTCTACATGCTCAGGTACACATACCTTAATGTATTCGGTGTTTTTATCATGGGTTTTATAAAGGGTTTCAAGACTGATATACCTTTATGCATTTTCAAAATCTTTGTATTAAACAAGGGTTGGATTTCAGCCCAGGATGAACTCGGATTCCTATCCCGAATATTTCTAGAAAGATATGCTTCGTGTAACAGATTCTAGAGACTCTTAATGTCTGAACATTTTTGTACAATGGATTTTTAATAATGTACAAGTTTGATTTACAGATTTCCTCTTAGTTTCATATATAGAAGATGTAAGGCACTGTCTTATATAATTCAGCATAATGTTATATAGAACGATTTCTTTTGCATAGGAAGTCTTGTTGCACATTATCGATTTTATTTGCATACAATATAGTGTTATACATTGTAGATTTTTTATTTCCTTTGCATGCAAATGCACTTTATACATTATAACAATTTATGTTGTATTACTTTTATCAAAAAACTATTAGATTGTTTTTTCCTATTGGATATACATATATATAATAACGCGGAGATTATTATAATCTGCTTGTCGTGAATTCCTCTTTATATATACACAATTTATATACAAAGTTTTACTACTTTCGATATTACACATTTCCTCTTATTTCCTACATTATCTCAGGATTTATTTTGTAAATACGTAAATTGATAATAGTGGCAGAGAACCGTTATTCTCATGTTCCTATGATATTATTTAAATTCATTCTTCGTGTTGTATGAATTATATAAAATAATTCCTTGGTTTTCTACTAATTTATAAACACCCTATTGAAATTATAGGTTGGTCATACCCTAGACACTGGAACGGGGCCACGAGGGTCAGTCCCAATACACTGGAAAAAGTCGACCAGAACAAAAAAAAGGGCGACCACTAAGGACTGGTTGCTTTGTCTCTTAAGGAAAGGTGCGGCCCCCTCTAAAAACACTTTATATTTGCAATTATTTCTCCCAAAATATTAAATTTTTGAGGCAACGACGCATAAGAGAAGTAAATCAACCCATTTTGCAAGTGGGTTTTCAACCATTTGGCGAGATGCCTCACCATTTTCTCAGAAAGGAAGCCAGAAGATAGCCTCCTGAAACTTATACAAATTGTCCACTTAAAGTGTCCTTGCTGCAGTGATTTCTCAGTTTTTCACTTGTATATTGAGAGTAAACTTTTAGGGATTCTTAGAAACAGTGGGAGAGATGGATACGACACCTATTCTACAGTCAAACTTGGTGGTACTCATCACACCATATAATTATTTTTATTGGAATCCCAAGGCTTAATTCCAACTTAGAAGGAAATGACTGTTCAACTTGACGATGGTGACATAAAGAGAACCTAGATCAACAATTGAAAAGACCAGATTGCCTAATTGAAAGGATGAGGTCACAAGACTTCTTCTTGAATTGATTTCAACTAATCTATGATTTCATGTTGTAGCATGTGAGACTCCAAACGAGATCCGGACCACCTTGGAAATTATGTTTTCAAAGAAGGATGAGATAAGAGGTCATATTCTTGAGGTAGAGTTGAATATTTTGGATCCTAAAAGTTTTGATAATATACATGATTTATTTACTAATTTTAACTCTTTGAT
Source organism: Picea abies (assembly GCA_900067695.1). Lineage (NCBI taxonomy): Eukaryota > Viridiplantae > Streptophyta > Pinopsida > Pinales > Pinaceae > Picea > Picea abies. Next base: position 23,541 of record CBVK0100097341.1, read on the forward strand.
ATTGAGCTTGGCATATTGTGGTATTGATAAGTCTAGACAAGTGGACTAACTTATTCTAACAATCTTGTCTAATCTAGGACCATAATATGTTTTCTATGTTTCCACTTTCCATTCTGGCAGGTATCTCATGGCAACAAATTGGAAGATTCCTACCATGGATCAATTCATCGATTCTCCCACACATGAGAAGAAAAAACTCATTCAGACGGGCCTAAGAAATGATCCCAAAGCACATGCACTGACCATGTTTGATGGAAAAGGATCATCCAAACAAAAGATGAAGGAGAAACACAATGATAAGGAGGGATATTCCAAACCCTTCAATGATTCATCAGGCTGAAAAGACTCTTCAGATTCCAAGAAGAAGAAGGGAAAGAAATGCACTTACTGTAATAAACCGAATCATGAAGAATCCATATGCATGGAGAAAAAAATTGATCTTATGGCACAAGTACTTAAGCATAACAACATTAGAAACTTCATTCCAGAGGGAGTCAAGAAGCAGATGGAAGAAGATATTGCTCGTAAGAAAGGTACTCATCATTTTATTGTTGTAATTAATTCCTCATATGATTCATGGATTATAGATTATGGCGCATAACATCATATGGCCGTGAAAAATAAAGTTTTTTCTTCTCCGATTTCATACTCTAGACCCCCTATTCTCACGTGGCATGATACTCCGGTAGAAATAGTAGGAGAGGGAAGAGTGGAACTCCATAATGGAAGTTTTGAGAATGTTTTACATGTTCCAAATATTTATATGAATATGTTCTCAATTTATCAGATCACTCAGAAACGTAAAAAGGTTGAATTTACATCATATTCAGTTTATGTACTTGATATTCATGAAAATTCCATTATTTCAATTGGTGAGGTGGATCACAATCCAAGGTTGTATAAATTCACTAATTTTCCTAAGGACGACTCCTCTTTTCTACTTACACATAAGGAGAGTACTTTGCATGAACCTCTAGCACAACATGCAGATACTATTGTGCTTCCATCAATTTCAGACATCGAAGATGATTCCATACACTCAGATTATATACATGGAAATAAGGAGGTAGTACAACCAAAGAAGAAGCCAACGTTGAAGCTTCAGCGGATGCCCAAGAAGGTACAACTCACACTTCAGGCAACGACTGTCCTTGCAAGGAATCCATTGGATTTTGAGTAGGACTCGATCTCAACATGAGGAGGCTTCTCATGTACCTTGAGCTTCTGAACCTGCGATGCCAATGCATTTCTATATGGCTCAATTTTCTCATCCACATACTTGCAATAAGGCTATGAAAAATCCATTATGGAAAGAGGCCATGGAAAATTAATATGACTCACTCCTAGAGAATTAGACTTGGGATCTGGTTCCACGTCCACCAGAAAGGAATATTTCTAGGTTCAGATAGGTCCATAGGATCAAGATGTACAAGCATAAATAGGTTTCTAGAGGACTTCATCAGATCCATAAATATTTATACATCTTCACAAAGACTTTCAGTGAGCAAAATTTTCAATATTTGTGAGATCGTCTTGGAGTGAAGAACACAGTTTCCTAGCACCTGCCTTTTCTTCTTTTTATTCATTGTCTTTTGAGGGGGGCGTTTGTTCCCATGTGGTTTTCCCTCTTTCCTCAATTTTATTCAATTTTTATTAGTTGCATTGTACATGAGTACCTAATATGTCCTAGTTGTTGGGACTCCTTTTTACTCCATAGTGATGTTTAGGGGGAGGGCGGGGAGGGGGATGGGGGGTGTTGAAGAAATTTATATTTTCGCACACTAGTTTAGTGGGAGTTAACTGACTAGTTCTATTTTATACTTTCTATTTAGATCATCAATGTTATGCTATTATGCGTGCATGCATTATGCTATTATGGAATGCTATGTCGTATATATGAGTGTATTTCACTCATTCATTGTATCATAGTGATCATCATCTATGTATCAATCATAAGCTCATTGGAGTAGTGTGAATATATTTTCTCATTCTTCCTTATTGAATCTCTCTTCCTTTCTTGATAAGATTTGTTTGTACTTACTTTAGCTAGATGTCCTGTGCAGGTTTCGATGAAACATTGACATGAAAAACCCATATCAAGGTCTCAAGGAGCTTTACTAAAACCAATGTACTGTCATGATAGTTATAAATTAAACACGTAAGTACTGGGGCATGTGACCAGGGTAGCATGGAAATTTAATAATGGCGTTAATGCACAAGACCAATATGTTTGACACCTTGAAATGTCACAAGAAGAGGTCAAACCTAGACAAGAAGAGATTCTAATTGGCTAGTTTAATGTTCATCGAATAGAACGGATGTGGAATGTATGAATGTGGTGTATCCAAACTATATTCACATTCCTCAACGTTCATAAATTATGAAAAAACTTTGGTAAACCCTCAACACTTTCCAAGACTCGATTTTGTTTGAAAAACTTTCACTATATTCAACTTATGTAACATTACTACGATTGGGAATATATATATTTGTATTTATTTATATACATGGTAATGTTACTTATGGTTCAAAGGGTTAAATAATTATTATATATAAGAATTTCTTGTAACGGGTCTCAAGTTATAAGGTGTAAAGAGTTATACTAAGAGTTTAAAAGAAGTAATTCTTAGAAGTTATAGTGGAACTTTAGGTAACTACTATACAATACCTTTGTACTTCTCTAGCTACTTTAGAGACAAGTAAATAAGAATAAGAGTGAGGACAATTTATTTCTTTTTAGCTACTTTAGAGACAAGTAAATAAGAATAAGAGTGAGGACAATTTATTTTTTTTTAAATTTGGAAATTTGAGTACATGACATGTAGAACTAAATTACAATCTAGTTCCCAACTTTTTCCATAATGTCTTCCAAAAATTTCCTTGAAATCTGATATCTTTGTCTAAAGTGGTACTCCTTGGTAACACATGCAATCGAGTAATCTCTTGAAACAATAATAATAAAAAATAATTGTAGGATCATTGATATTCTTGCATGCAATAAAACATGACATATTTGAAAATCTATCCACAACTACTATAATGAAATCATTTCCTCTTTGAGTTATTGATAATTCCAAAAAAAAATCCATACTCACATCATCCCAAATCTTCTTTGGTACATGTAATGGTGTACGCAAATATATATTTTGAATCCTTCCTCCATTCTTTGGTACATGTAATGGTGTATGCAAATATATATTTTGAATCCTTCCTCCATTATGGAAACATTACCTTTCTGATTTTTTGGTAATCCAAAAATAAAATCCATACTTGCATTATCCCAAAGCTTCTAACGATGTACACAATCCTATATTTTGACTCTTTCCTTTTGGATGATGACATATCCTATAACCTTCAACCAACGTTCTCACATATTTTCCAATGCTAAGTCAAAAATATAATTCCTCGACCAAATATCTATTTCCATCACTTCCAAAATGACCACTCAATCCTCCACTATATAACTCTCTAATGGAACTCTCTTTCATGGAGCCTCTTGGCATGCACAACATAGTATTCCTGAACAAAATTCATTCTTGAATGAATAATTCTAAACATAGAGTCTCGTCAACATTCCATGGTCATTTACAATATTTACGAGCCTTTATAGAATCTTCATCGTCCTCATACAAAACGTTCACACCGTCTAGACCCACAACTTCAATAGCCATAGTACTCAACAAAACCACTCTCCTACTCAATGCCTTAACAATCCTATTAAAATTTCTTGATTTGTGCTATTGAGGAGTTTTGAAATTCTGAGGCAATCAAGCATCGTGCATCAATTCTACAAATTATGAAAAACTAAAATATTAGTAATAATTTTTATGAGTTGTACCAATTAAAAATTACTATGAAGAAATGTTTCTAAAAACTAATCCATATGCCATCAAGTTATATATATGCTTGTTAAAAGTTATATATATGCTTGTTAAAATGTTTATATGAAAAAAATATTCATAAAAAATAAAAAATGAATATGTAAAAATATTAAAGTTTTCAAATATATTATTAAAAAAATTATTTTTTTGTGTTATATATCTTTGTGACAGTAAGAAGATTGAAGGTGAAAAGTACTTTTTCTTAGATTGTCCAACCTATACCCATATTAAATTTCATTTTTAAAATATTTATCACACTACCAACTTTCCTAACCTCTTAACTCAACAAAAATATGGTGATCTTGAAAAGCTTCTCTGAATGCTTTTGGAGCACATAAACAAAATTCTAAAGAATCACAAGTAATCACTTACCCTCTTAAGATCCAATAGACCAATTAGATTTTAGTGGACGTTAATCATCATCATCATCATCATAAAATGCTGAAGTGGTGATATCAATATAAAATAGTTATATGGTATTAATAATGTTAAAATGAAATATTTCATTATGCACTAAAATATATATGATGAATGTGAAACTATTTAATAAATACTCCCACTATTTAACCATATAATTATTTATTATGTAAATAAGTTCAATTATTTTCTTTGTCTCATTTTAAATAAAAAAAGAAATAATCACTTTCATAAAAGTAATTAAAAATATTTAATTTTTAGTTTATTAATATTAATAAAATTGGAGGTAATGTGGTTTGAGTAAAAAATTAATTATTTGATTGGAAACATTTTTTAAGATTTTAGTAAATAATTACCATGTATTAATTATTAAATATACATATGTCCTTAACAGAGTTATCTGAATTAGTTTGTTGGTTTTGCAATTTGTTTTCTCATATCTCTATTTTTTTGTTGACATGTTTTCTTATTTTTGTCAATAAATTTTTATGCTTAATTCATTCTACTTGTATTTTTGGAAGGATCCTTGTTCTTTGTATTTTAGGCAAAATAATTTTCATTTGGACTTTGAGTTATGATTTAGTATCTTTGCATTTAGGCCACTTGAGATTTTGGCCTTGAACAGTGTTATGGGTTTATGATGACAATGACACCATTCCTTGTTTTATGAACATTAACATAATAATTGATATCTTTTTAGTTTTTTTATGGTTTTTTTTATATCCTAATCTAACTAGACATGTCAAAGTAATAATATGGCCATCCCATGGCATCAATGGAATTCAAATAAGTCACTCTTACTCCATGCTCACATTACGATAACTACCATTTCTCTAAGTACTAAAATCATGAGATTCTATACCACTATTAAAAGTTTAGAGGATGCAGATTAAGTGTTTGATAAAATTTGCAAACTAGATATTGTGTCTTCAAATAGAATGATTAAAGAATATACCTACAATGAGTATATAACAAGTTTCTTAAAACTTTATCATCAAATGCAGCTAGTGGATACTATGTTGGATTCACCTAGTCAACCGATATGTTATCATGTTCATTCATAAACGAGGTTTTCAAATAGTAAAAAACAAAATTAATATATTATAGGTATTGGCGGGGGGAGTTATGAGGGTATTGGGGGTATTAAAAGGGTTATCTAGTAAAAATATGAGATATAGTGAAATTAGGCATATTATTTAATACACTATGAATGCATGTGCTATGCCAAAATTTCATGAAGTGGAGACCCCTCAGAGTATACATCTATTCCTTGTTTACTATGTGTACTATGGCACCAACAAAATGTTCCTGGATTGGAAACGTCTTCAAGATGAGATTTTATTGACTTGGGGTTGTTTTCTACATGGGATAATTAAACCCCAACTAAAAGAGTGTTTTGCTCGAATAATAAGCATCGTAAAGAAAATATGTCACAAATTAATTGAGTTGTTACAAAAAATGTTGGTTACATTAACCTATTATGTGGATGCGGGGGTAAATATAAAACTCAAGTTAAGTGAAGACCAAACATTTTGAGTATTGTTGGGTGATGTTGTCATAGCACGTTGTTAAGACATGATCTCTCCCCAATTTCTTCTACTATATGTCTCCAATATTATATTTGTTTATTATAATTTAGGTACAATATAAATTTTCTTGTTTTCCTTATGCTTCTAATCGTGTACAATGGACAATCTATGCATAGATAGATCTAAATTGTGGTTTGAAAGATGCTAACTTAGTATTATTCGGTACATTACTTGAAACTTGTATTCTATTTTATAGATATGACATGATGTGTTGACCCTATGTTTATAATGCCCCATTTAATTTAATTATTAATTATTGTGATAAAAATAACTTATTATTTAAGGGGATTTGTTTACAAATAACCCAATGAGTATGTTGTATTTTATGAATGGACTTAATTTGAACGTTGAGAAAATAAATTCAATGTTGATATGTGGATGTATTATTTAAAATTAAAAACTGAAAAAATAATATTGTTATCATGAACATTGAAGATTATAAACACATTTTTATTAAATAAAAAAAAACTAAAACAAGTAATATCAGTGTTATTATGAAAAACTAAAAAACTAAAATATTACTCACTTTTCATCCGTTCTACACATTATGAAAAACTAAAATATTACTAATATTTTTTATTCATGGTACAAATTACAAACTTATATATATACTTTTGTAATAAAATGTTTATATAAAACAATTCATAAAAGTTAAAAAATAAAAAATAGATATGTGAAAATATTAAAAATTTTCAATATATTATTAATTTTTATTTTTATTTTATATATATATATATATATATATAATGTTGAAATGGTGGCATTAACATAAGATAGTTATGTGAAATAATATTTTTTTGTTATATATATATAATGTTGAAATGGTGGCATTAACATAAAATAATTATATGATATTAATGAGGTTAAAATGAAATATTTTATTATATATGCACTAAAATATAAATGATGAATGTGAAACTACAAATACTTTTTCCTTTGGAGTTCTTTACACGATTGACATATTCAAGCAGGATTTAATAATGAAGAATTATATGATAAACACAAAGGTTTACAAATTATTATTTTGTAAAATTTCCAATTCAATTATTTAATTTTTTATATTAATTTAATAAATAAATGTTTTCATTATTTAATTATTTTTTTGTTGACATGTTTTAGTATTTTTGAAAAATTTGTTTTATGCTTAATTCATTTTATTTGTATTCTTGGAAGGATCTTTGTTCTTTGTATTTTAGGTAAAACAATTTGCATTCTGACTTTGAGCCATGATTTAGTATCCTTATAGTTAGGCCACTTCAGATTTTGGTCTTGGATAGTGTTATGGGTGTATGATGACAATGACATCATTTCTTGTGTCATGAACATTAAAATAATAATTGATATCTTTTTATTTGTTTTATGGTTGTTTTTATATCTCAATCTAACTATACATGTCAAAGTAATAATATGTCCATCCCATGACATCGATGGAATTCAAATAAATCAATTTTACTCCATGCTCACATTACGATAACTACCATTTCTCTAAGTACTAAAATCATGAGATTATATACCACTATTAAAAGTTTGGAGGATGGAGATTAATTGTTTGATAAAATTTGCAAACTAGATATTGTGTATTCAAATAGAATGATTAAATCATATACCTACAATTAGTATATAACAAGTTTTTTAAAGATTTATCATAAAATGCATCAATAGGATACTAAGTAGGCTTCACCCAGTCAACCGATATCTTATCATGTTCATTCATAAACAATGGTTTCAAATTGTCAAAAAGAGAATTAATATCTAGTAAAAATATGGAACATAGTAAAATTAGGGGTATTATTTAATACACCATGAATGCATGTGCTATGCCAAAAGTTCACGAAGTGGATACCCCTCGGAGGATATATATATTCCTTGTTTACTATGTGTACTATGGATCAAACAAAATGTTCTTCGATTGGGAATGTCTTCAAGATGGGATTTTATGGACTTGGGGTTGTTTTCTACATGGGATACTTAATTAAACCCCAACTAAAAAAGTGTTTTGCTGGAATAATAAACATCATAAGGAAAATATCTCACAAATGTAGCGAGTTGTTACAAAAAACGTTGATTACATTAACCTATTGTGTGGATGTAGGGGTCAATATAAAACTCAACTACAAGTGAAGGCCAAACATTTTGAACATTTTTGGGTGATATTGTCAGAGCACGTTTTTAAGACATGATCTCTCCCCAATTTATTCTACTATATGTCTCTGATATCATATTTTTTTATTACAATTTAGGTACAATATAAATTTTCTTGTTTTCCTTATCCTTCTAGTCATGTACAATGGACAATGTATTCAAAGATAGATCTAAATTTTGATTTCAAAGATGCTCACTTGGTATTATTCGGTACATTAATTCATGAAACTTGTATTCTATTTTATGGATATGACATGATGTGTTTAATCTATGTTTATAGTGCCCCATTTTATCTAATAATTAATTATTGTGATAGAAATGACTTATTATTTGAGGGAATTTGTTTACAAATGACCTAGTTTACACACAATAAAGTGAAGATGTTATTCCTCAAGAACCATTAGTCTCTAAAAAAAGGGCAACAAAGTTGTGTTAATAATGTCTCCACTACTGCACCCTTTCGCCATCCACAATAGTGGGGTACTAGAAGGGCATGCAACCATGACACCCTTGGAAATATGATAAGTAAATCATGAAGGACATGGAGTACATGTCACCATTAGTATCATTAGTAAAAATGGTCAATGACTAATGACTTGAAAATTGAATTGAAAAATTTCCCAAAAAAATAATTTAATATGCATTTCATTTTAAGAGAAAACATCATTAAGAATACTTATTTTAGAAAATAGAAATCAATTTGTTATCCTAAAAGAACATATTTACATCCTTTAGAATTTATATTGTATAATGAATATATAATTGAAATAAGAATATTAAGAAAGAGAGGTAGGTTATGAAGTTGTACATGGAATTAATTTAAAACAATTATTATTCATTGGAGAAAATTCAATTCAAGAGCATCCATAAATCATGGATAAGAAATAGGATTTATAATACAAATTAACTTTGTGAAATAAAAAATGCATGCTAGAGATAAAGAAAATTTATCTAGTAAATAAAAATGACATGTAAATACTCATGCAAGACTAAAATATGAATCTTGAACAAAGTGTGGGGAACACCTAGGAGTAAGTTTAGGAGTTGAGGAAGTTGAGTGAGTGAAATTATTTATTTATAATTTTTAAATGGTAAATACATATGTACCTGTCAATGTGAATGACACATGCAAAGGTGAATACTAATCATTTAGGGAATTAGTAAATTATAATTTTGCATGAGTTGGACAAGTGGCATGAGCTACATGTTTTATAAAAACATGACTTGGGTTTGAGAGACAAGTTTTTTTATTCACCCTAATATTGGATGATCATCATATTGATAAAATGACTTTTGATTGATTATGTTGAGATTTTGGTTTATTGGATGTTGTAGAGAAGTAAGACTCTTCCCAAGATTTACATATTGAATCCTCAATCTTTTGCTAGTGAGTATTCTCCACACAACCCCATTATGTGTAATATTCCTGATAGAAAAAGTATGCAGAACAGAAATAAAATGCTAGAAATGGAAGATGAACAACAATATAACCAAAACAACACAACAATAATAGAAAAATGAGTGAGATCGGAA
>CBVK0100097342.1:0-33092 GCA_900067695.1 Picea abies
CGCTGGCAGTGAAGCAATATCTGAGATATCTGTAAGGCTGTCATACATGAATCTCACTCTACTCTGGTAATCAATTTTCTTGAAACCCGATCTGCACCCCAAGTTTAGATAGGGCTTCCTGATTAAAAAACATGTAATTTACTTTGTTTGATGCAAGCCAAAAGCCACAAGATTTGTTGGATTTCCTAGGACTGCTTTGATTATCTTAAGGCAGACCCGAATTCAGTAACGAGAAAGAGAAAGTCATGAAAGGGACTGCAGTTGAGTTTGAAACGCATTTGAGTGTTGAAAATCTTTTCAGAAGTAAAAGACAAAATCTCTTCTTCCGTCTGTATCCCCTTTCCTTAAGAAAGTTTTGCAGAAATAAAACCAATGACTCCATTTACCCAATACAGGCACGTGGTCTATTGTTCTTCCCATCTCACAGGAAGACGATATCTCTAGTTGGAGCCTATGTTGGAGCCGTCTTTCTCAACTGGTTTAAATGTAATTCTTAAAATCAAAAGTTGGCCATTAAGTTGTCTTTTACTTTATGACCTTTACCGACTGAAAATCTCGGTAGTCCTGATTTGCGAAGTGGCGATGGCCATTGTACTCCTAAGCTATTTCCATTTAACCGTTAAACGATATTTTTCACTTTTATATACCTCAGGATATAGCGTTTCGGGAGTTACAAGTCACATGGTTTCCAAGCCCCAATGTGTGAGGTCGCGAAACAACCTTGAAAGCTTACCCAAGTTAGCGCCGAGAGTAAAGTTCCTTAAACCTTAGTTAAGTGCTGTCGGGATTTCGCGTCTCGGCGATCGCTCTCCCCAAAAGTCTTACCGTCATAACTCCGATAGGCGAAGTTGAGAGATTTATTTACAAGTCACCCGGGTTAGTGTCAGGGGTAAGTCATTTTAAACCATAGTTAAACAATGTCGGGGTTTCGCGACTCGACATTCACTCTTCCAAGAAACTATACCTTCGTAGCCCCGAGTCGCGAAATCACGATATTAATTAAACACTTAATCTGGATCACATTTTTGCTTAACTAGATCGCGTCATCGCGATCTCGGGTTTTAGGGGTTTGAAGGATTAGAGTGAAATCTCCCGATGTGGCGAACGCCGAAAAGGGTGATTAAAGTTTAAAGAAATCCTAATTAAAGAAGCTAAGATAGATTAATCAGTGCATTAATACAAATATTAACACACACCGTCTATGGGTTAAATTGAAATGTTTTTTGCGCTAACTTGTGTCACGACCCGTCAAAATTTATGGCATTTATTTGAAATTAGGTGAAGTGATAGGTAAAGATATTGTTTTTATTGCTAAATCTTTCTTAGAAAATGATTTGACCATTCTGATTCATAAGGACGCCGGGGTTTTAAATGGTTGAGATATAGATTTCTTTCTCTCATTATTTCAAATTTCATTTCTATCTTGTGCAAAGAAGCTTTTCGCGCCAGGCTAATTTCTGTATGTATACACATTTTTACTACAGGAGAGCTAAATCAGAGTCCTCTATCATGGCTCCACGAAAAGCGTCCAAGGCGATTACTGAGAGTTCAGGTCAAGGCTCAAATACTGTTTCCGATACTTCACCTCGAAGTATTGATTCTGTCAGGACCTGGTCATACGTCTCCGAGGTTCTTCAGTACGACTTGGTGAACTGTTCATATGATTCCAGTGATAATGAGAAGGACGATTTGGCCACCAAATACAAAATCGTCATTCAAGCAGAGATGCATAAGATAGTAGCCAAGCCACAAATCCTTCCTTATTATGATATGATTCGATGGGAATTAGATCATGTGGATATCCCGACCAGAACTATTATCAGCGAGTAGAAGGTGACCATTGGGACCTTCAGACCAGAAAATTTGCAGGTGATGTGCCAATTGTCACCCACACTAAATTTCTCACACAATGCCAAGTTTCTGGAAGGTTTTAAGCGGAAAGAATGCAAGCAATACGACAAAAATTTGTCTGATTTGATTAAGGATTGGGTCTCACACCCTGCAAAGTTCAGGGCATACAGTAATGAAATTTATTCAATCTCCTCCCTAGAACCGTAATTCAAATATATAGCAATGATGACTTGTCGGTTGTATGGGAAGGAGGACACCACACATTTTTTTCTCCTGTGGGTGCCTCTCATTCATACAGTCGCTGAAGGCTGTTCTTTCGACTAAGCTAAATTGTTGTTAGACAGTTTAACCAACTGGATTATTGAATGTTGGATGCAGAGGGCGAATGGAAAGGCCGCTTCATTTTTTATGTTCACCTACATCATGGATGTTTTCTGTTTCATGATGCCTTTCCCTCTAATGAGCTAGAGCTGGACTCCATTTGAGGCTGAGCCTATCCATGTTTACCACTCCAAACTTTGGGAAGATAAGGCAACATAATTTATATATGAAATTTTCAATTGGGTAATGGTACCAATGCATATCTCCATATTCGGCAACCCACTGCCCAGGATTTCAGATAGCATCGCCACCAACTTAAGCAACATGGACGAATGGTACGTAGAGGCAGAATTTTCATACATCAGGGTTTTCGACACTTCTGTTCCCCCCTATGCTCTGCCATTATTCATACCGCACATGCTGGCTTACCGCGAAATCGCTAGGCAAACTGTGATTGGTGGCATAAGCAAAGAGCTTAAAGGATTTTCGAAGAAGGTATGGCTGCCCTTCCCCATTCATTTGAATACTCTTTATTAGATTTCAGACACGCGAAAGCCGAGGCAATGGCTTTGGAGGATATTAAATTGATCCATATTGAGTTCAAGAAGCACGACCCACACAGGATCGTGGGCAATCACATGGCGAGTTGTGGCCTTAAAAGGTACAAACATGAGAATTCATCTCATAACGACATCTTCCGAGGGGAGAGATCCTATGCCGAGGTCCTAAGTCAGATTTAAACCCTGTCGCCTGAGGAAAAGGTTGATTTCTTCAAATTTCAGGAACACTGGAGGAGCTACCTTCCCCCAGTCTTATAGGGTAAAAACCCGCCGACTGCAGATGTACAAAAAACGGAGGCCAAGGGCTCCAAAGATTCAGGACCTGACCAAGAGGAACAACAGGAAAAGAAGAAGCAAACTGGGGGCCCGAAATAAGAAGCTGAGATCCCCAATCCTCCAAGCCATCCAGCCCCCGTTGTTACCCCAGGAAAATCATCCAAGAAGATAGGCAAGCCCATCGTTTCTATTACTCCCCTACAGTCCACAAAGGGGATCCTAGACGCAGGATGGATTTTCGGTGAAGAACTAATGCCCATAACTGTGGAAGAGTTGCCTCTGAACGAATTTTTCTTCGATAAGAAGAGAAAGGTCATTGTGAAACAAGAACTTTATCAAGAAGCAGACATGGCAAGCAAGAAATTTAAAATCCTTGCTGATGGGAGAGCCATGAAAAAAGAGGATTTTGCAACTCAGATAGCAAGGACGTTGGGGGATTTTGCTACAACCAACCAATATTTTGTTGAGTCCCTAAAAGAACAATTGAAGCGGAAAAATCGCTTGATCAAAACTTTGGAGGATAAGCTGGCTACAGCAGAAGCAACCGCCAGAGATCAGGCGAACACATGTATAGAGCTAGCTAGGGCAACCGATCAAAAGGAAATCGAGCAGCTCAAATCCGATCTCGAATAGACACAACAGATGGATCAGACCAGCCAATCACAGATAAGCCAATAAGGAGAGTTGATAGGGCAGTTACAGGCCAAATTAAATTTCTCCGAAAGCTAGGTGGCAGATATCGGGATATTCCAATCCCAAGCCATAGAAATCCAAAAAAGAGTGTCGGTAGCTCAACAAGATTTACTTGCTAAAGTTGAAACTATTCAAAACCACTGCCAACTCATTGATCAAGTACTGGAAAATATCTCCTTCATAGAAAAAGAAGCTGGGGTGGCTCGGGTCGGTTTCCAAGAGGTTGTTATAGCCACGACAAGAAAGGAAACGAGCAGTAGTTCTAGGTTTTCCATCCCAGAGCAGACCCGAGGTAACATCTTGCTGAAGGCATGGGAGTGAAACATATCAGAAGGCAGACAATGAGCTAAAGAGGTAAGAAACTCTTGTGAAGAAACTTTCGGCTTCATAGATGGGAGTTTGTTGGATCTTGATAGTGAAAGCAACACTGAGACACTTGGCCAGATTAATATAACCAAGCACCTACTCAATATCAAGGAGAATGAGGAAATAGATTTGGCTGAAATATCACAGATAACTCAGCCGGATATAGTCCAAGTAAATAAATGACTAATAAAACCAAGTGTACATTTATGTTCTATCGACGCCGAAGACCGACAGGTAGAAGGAAAATTACCACAATTAGTGAAGGATTGTTACACTTGTGAAGCAAATAATCAAGCAGAACCTTCCAGGTTGATAGCCCAGTTGGTGGAGAGGTGTGTCACTTGCACCGAGCATGCGAAGGGGCAGGTTTCTGGTACCAAATAATGACATGTGTCTGCCTGTTCAATTTTTAGAACCCGAAGTTCAAAGGAAGGAAGTTGATCCATCCGCCCTAAAGAGGACAAAGACAAAGAATTGAAACGCAAAAGTCTCCTTTTTGTAACCGAAAAAATTTCTGGAACGATTGAGATTCTAGCATATAGAAATTTGTATAAATATGCACTTTGAAGAAAGAACCAGGGCTGGACCTTTTTGTTCAATTGTAATAGAGACTCTCTCCTTTTGAAATTTAATACAAAGCAATCTGAAGACTCCTGATTCCCTCAAGACTGTGTTGTGAGTTTATTTCCTCTGCTATTTCATATTCAATTTCATTTTGCATATATATATCTGATAAATGTTTTTACTGCAATTTAGTAAAACCTGTACTGTGGTGATCAATTTTTAGTTGTCTATATTGTTTACCGTTTTTCCTCTATATCGACTATTAGCAGGTACAAGACCTGTGAACTCTTTAGATCTTCATATTTTATGCTTCGTCGGATTTCTTCTTATCTTTTTCTTCTTCTGTTTACAGGGTGAGATTCTCCCTTGATAGGAGCCTCGCATTATAGACATCTTAATGTTTTTCTCACATTTCACACACCATTTATTTAAAAGATAACTCATTTACGGGAAAAGGCCTTTGGTTTGCACTTTATCTTCAAATATCGGATTCAAAGTTCTCTTTTATACGATCAACTTGATACAACATCAAAAACCTCGAACTCTCCTTTAATTTTCTTGTTCCTCTATGACTGTCCCCATTGCAAGACAACCTAATATTGAACCTAGCTTGTCGGACCAAACCCATATCTCTTTGAAGCTTTTCGATACCATACTTAAAGCAACCACCACCCGGGTAGAACTTGAACGTTCATGGGCCGCGATTGAACGAGATATAAACATCCAGGAACAACTGGAAGTGAGACAACGACAACCTGGAAATCAGCCTTAGCTTCCTTTCCTGAAGGTTGATTCTTCCCCCTTTTTATCCTTTACCCACTTTCGGATGCCTAGACACTATACTTTCTAAGCCTTAAGTACAGACTCTAGAACAACAGTAGGTACAATCCGACGTGGCCAGTTGATGACTGGGAAAGAATGCTGACATGGACCATCCAATAGTTGAAAAGTGGTGTTCCTCTGGTGAATTAAACGGTGCCACATGGCACCCCAACAATAATTGGATAGTGCAAAATTTTGGAAGCTATGGGGTTCGACCCCAAGACCTTTCCACCTCGCTAAGTTTTAACAGAGTTTGGCTGGCTGGGCTGCCCACAGATGGTTCTTGTTAACCACACCATTTGTCAATTATTTTAATCGTACCAATGTGTATAGTGGAGGAGGAAAGGGCTGGGGCCTAGCCCTAACCCCTGGTCACACCAAATATCATATGTTTGGTGTGTAAAGGATAACGCGAATATGGATACACCCTCAGCCTTGGTTTCGGTGGTGTGCAATGTGACTAGGGTTCCGGTCCTAGACCGTTCGACGCAGAGGTGGATAAAGAACTTAGCCCCCAATTTCGTGCGGCTCCACATGACCCGGTTCCAAAAAAATATTCGCGGGGTATGTTAAGCCCTTGGTTTCAGGTGTCCCACCATTTGTGTGCCATGTGACCTATGAGTTGGGTTAAAGGGGCCAACACACAACCCTTTGGGATGACACTTGGCCATATCAATAGAATATGACCGATTATTAGAGGAGTGTGTGCAGGAAAAG
The DNA here is from genome assembly GCA_900067695.1 of Picea abies. Classification (NCBI taxonomy): domain Eukaryota; kingdom Viridiplantae; phylum Streptophyta; class Pinopsida; order Pinales; family Pinaceae; genus Picea; species Picea abies. The sequence continues at coordinate 6,171 of CBVK0100097342.1, forward strand.
GGGCTTAGCCCTTTATTTTCTCCAAAGTGGGTTTTCTAACTTTGGGTTAGTGGATTTTATTGGATTTTTGGGCAGTTTTGGCCATATCTTGGTGGATATTGGCCCACATTGAGTTCCACAAGAAGTGGGTTGTTGGAATTTGATCCCTCTACCTCATGGCTATATAAACCAAACCATTATGAGGTTTGAAGGAAAGAAATAAGCAACAAAGAAGCTTGAATCAAGTTGAGGAAGAACTTGCCAAAGTCAAGTTGTCTTGAGCAGTGAAGAGTAGCTGAGCTTTGGAGGCAGTTTTCGAGAGTTATACTACTCCTTTTTCAGTACCGTATGTTGCGTCAGTTTCTTGAGACAAAGCATAATACAACTCAGTTAGTCAGAGCCCTATATGATGTAATTTTGATGCAGATTGTAAGCATTGAATTTTGAATAGAGAAGCCTCCCTCACTGAAGACAAAGGCCCAAAGACATAGGCAAATGTTGTCGAACTCCGTTATCAGCTTCTGGTGTCCAATTTGTTGATGGTTTTGTTCTTGGTGTTATTTGCTATTTCTCTTCATTATTTAAGTCTTTGTCATTTTTATATTCACATGCCACATCAGAAAAGGTCTTGATAAAATTGAAATCATAGTGCGAAATTGCTAAGCACCGATTTCAGATCAAGTGGTATCAGAGCAGGTAGACTATTGCAGAAATTGTGAATATGGGGAAAATCTTAAAGAGAGCCAGTCTCCAAGAGCTCGAGGAGATTAACCAAAGAATTCAATGAAAAATTGTTGAGTTGCGACTATTGGTACAAATCCTTGAGGAAGACAGGGAAAGATTGTGAACAATGATGTTAGCAATGGAAGAAAGGCTAGTTGAAAGAAGACCTTCTATTAGAAGCCCAAGCCCTGTCTAGGATGATGGAATTCATCCATTCTGTAGGAAAACTGATGAGGAGGATTCATATACGCTTGCTACTCTGGTTGAGGAGAAGTCAGTAGGAGAGGCCATTGGCACTTTCTCATCGCTAGCGGAAAGCACTCATTACACTCCAACTTCTCCTGTAGCTGATTAGGAAGTGGATTCCGATCATCAGGATATTGCAGCATTTGAAAAACATATCAAGGGAATTGGTATGAGAATGCTATCCAAGTTTGGATAGAGGAAGGGACAAGGTCTTGGAAAATATGGCCAAGGTAGAGCTGAGCTGATTGAGGTGTGAGAACAACCACTCTATGAAGGATTGGGTTATGTAGGAGAATCTTTCAACGACAACAATCCAGTGGTTTTTTTCACACATTGTTGAAAGTTTGGACACGATGCTGACCATTGTTGTGAGCGACATCCAGAGTTGACACCGGAATGGTTTGAAACTCGTCAAGGCAAACAAGTAGCTCGAGTAGACAATGACACGAACAATGAGTCGTGAAAGAAAGGTAAAAAGGTTGAAAAGTATAAATCTCCTTCACCCACCTTCACTGATGAGCATGCTAGAGTCATGGAACTTGTTAGAAGAAGAATTCCATGCACATTTTGTGGCAATCATAACCATTGTGTTACAGTATGTTGGAAACAAAAAGTATACGAAAAAAATATCATGGCGACAAGGAGTACGCCAAGACAAGATGAAGCAACACTACAGGTCAAGAATAATCTGCGTGCAAGCTCAATGCAACCAAGACAAGAGTCAGAGAAATCCAATGGGGATTCAACTTAGTCAGGGTGAGGTTCCATCAAATTCCTTCGAGCATGAAACACTTTATAACATTGTCAAAAGAATGGGCATTGTGAAAATAGTTGTTGGAAACTGTATCCAGGGATGCGACGCTCCACGAAGCCTAAAGGGCCAAAGTAGAAGAAGGATGTTGCAGAAGAATATAAGGACGCTGTGAAAGAACAGAAGGACGCTGCAGAAGGGCAGAAGAAGGATGTTGCAGAGAAGCAGAGGAACAACCATGTTATTCCACTAGCAGAAAATGGGTCGCTCGCCTGGAACTGGGCAGATTTTATGCCCTATAAGATACTCAAACCATTGTGAGAAATAGGAGCACACATTGTTTTCTGACTTTGTAGAGAACTTGACACATGGAGATAATAATGATTTTTTTTTTTACAAAACTTCTTTTTAAGATAGCATTCCATGACTCATCTTCAAGTGGCATATAAGAACTAGTGTTATCCACATTTTTGGTTATCAAGATGATATTATGATTATGTCATGATGATGGAAGATCAAACTCTTCATTAAGAACATTTTCCTGAAGAAGGTTACACTTGTCATTTTCTCAAAATCATATTTTGAAAATAGTTCGCAGGCTGCATATATACTCTCCTACGAGAATCCTTCATTCCCGCATGCTGCATTCAGCTTGACTGCGAACTTCTCGCACTGTGTCAATGGTTAGAGTGCGAACATGTTTTTAAAAGAGGAAAATAAATAAGTTCTCGATCCTTCTAGAAGGAATCTTCTAGAAGGGTGAGTTGGCTTTCGAATGGTTGGCAAAATACTAACTTTCCAGATATCTTGGGATCATTCCCTATCCAAGTAACCAAACTATCTTCTCTTATATATTGAGGAGATTGCTTATGGAAAAAGTTAGAAGTTGGCAAGCTAGAGAAATCTATTGGAGAATTGGTGCATTATTGTATGGAGAATTGATGTTGCAGCAGACAGAGACAACAACAAGGTCATTACAAGTAGTTGATTTTCTTCATGCATGAGCAAGTGTGTGTGTCAGAGCTAAGAGCCATCGAAAGGAGATCTACGACATCAAGGCTCAGGTTGTATATTTCTCTTTCAGTTAATGCAATACATGAATATGTCCCTTTCCCATAATGATGATGTCATCTTATTACATGATTCCTTGATCACATGTATAGACTAGGTATTGAATATATTAATGCCTTTGCTGTGATTGGTTTGTGTTGTTGTGATTGAGCGACACAAGAGCATCGGAGCATAGCAAGGAACAACAGAGATTAAAGGAGAGCGTTTATAAGGTATGAACACTATCCATTTCTCTTAGTTCGTTCAATAGCTAGATCTAGGGAAAGAGTAGTATTCTGTCACGTTTTGTTCCAGATCCAGGTGGATCTGGGGAGATTGGTCTGTGTCCGGACTCATGAATTTATCCTTAAACAACTAGGTTAAACTATGATTATCAAATAGTCAAGTTTGGTGATTGTGAATGTGCTAGAAACTAAAGGTACCTTGATTTGAGATCTAACTTAGTGATAAAACTTTGTGTGTCTCAAGTTTTCAAGAGACCTTGAATATGAGGAATTAAGTGGTGATTGTTAATAATGATATTGTTAAGTGTGTGATAGTTAATGCACATGTGGCATGTTTATTCTTCCTTTAGTCCAACCATAATTAGATTTCCATAGGGGAATTAACTCAACCCAACATGTCACATTTTATCACCTTTGGGATCTACTTTGATATTTTATCATTCTCCATGATATATCTCTATGGTATAGGGTCTATGAGGAATTAAGTGGTGATTGTTAATAATGATATTGTTAAGTGTGCGATAGTTAATGCATATGTGGCATGTTTCTTCTTCCTTTAGTCCAACCATAATTATATTTTCATAGGGGAATTAGCTCAACCCAACATGTCACATTTTACATTTTATCCCCTTTGGGATCTACTTTCATATTTGATCATTCTCCATGATATATCTTTATGGTATACGGTCTAGTAGGGTAATTTGTGACCAAAAATTTATTTATTGTTTGTTGGACTTAATATATTGTGCATAGGTACTCTAATTAGTTTTTTGAACAAATATGTAAGAATCCCACCAAGCTACTTCTATTTCATAAGGTGTGTGAATGAGGATATATAAGTATACACCATAGTATTACATTGATTTTGTGAGAATATCATTAGAAGTGTGAACTTTTGGCTATAGTTAATGATGAGTTAGGTAATTACCCTACTTCTGCTCATTTGTTTGTGCCATCAATTTCCTCAACTGGTCACTTGAACATGCCTTCTTTATTCCCCTTTTCCCATTTTCATACATATCCATCATCCTTAGGGAATCACACATTCATGCTTGGTTTTCATGATTAATAGATAAGTTTTGTTCAAATTAAGAATAGATTGCATGAATTCATGTTTGGATGACTGTTAGTGGGTTTTTTGCAGGCCACATGTTGAATCCAAACCCCATTTTTGCAGAACTTATTGGAGCTTAGATAATTCCAAGGTGATTTCACAATCATGTAGCATGTTGACAACTCACTTGGTAGCATATGGACAAGTTGCTGCAAACTCCCATCCCATGCTAATGAGTTTGAGATATATATTGATTTTGTGGTTGGATATTTTAGGGTGCATGTGGGCATCTTGGGTCACAGTGGCATAATTATAGGATCTAACTACAACTTTGGGAACCTTGAACTTTCACAAGGAGTGGTTAGAATGTGGCCACCTTTTAGGAGATAATTTCTCCATGTTTCCCTCATCTTGTTGTAAATAAGATCTCTAAGAAAGAGAGAGAAAATGTTTGATAGTTAGTTAGTTAATTTTCCAAAAAATTAGGGTAATAACCAAGAACAAGTTTGAAGGAATTTGTATAAAGAAATGAAATAAAGAACCATTTGGGTTTGTTTGGATTTTGAATAGAAGAAAAACCATCTACAACTTTTGGTACAGAGTCTTTGTTTTATTTACTGAGTTAATTTTCAAAGGTCACTCAACAAGGCTATAGAGCAAGGACCCACTCTTGCAGCATGCAACTGAACAATATCTGCTAGTTACTATTTGCTCTAACATTACTACAATCTCATTTTACTTTTACAAATCTCCAATTTTATTTATGCAAATCCAATTTCTATTGGTGTGATTAAATTAGTTTCATTTCTATAATTTCAATTCATGTTGTCTCAAGTTTTATTTCTACAAATTCAATTTCTATTGGAGTGAGTAAATTAGTATTTCTACAATTTCAATTTCTACTGATGATTAGGTAGTTTCCTTTATACAAGTTTAATTTCGATTTATGTGCTTAGTTAGTTTTACATTTGCAATTTCATTTCTTGACTCACATGCATAGTTAATTTTTATCCCTTGTTTTTCATTTCCAATAATTTTACTTCTGTACCAAAGCACTACAGAGTAATTCATCAATATCATTTAGTTAAAGGTTAAAATGTGAACAAAGAACTTAATGGATTAAAAAAAAACAAATAAATTAATCATAAACATCGAAGAACCAAAAGATCTGTAAAATGCACATATAGTGTAGGTGTTTTGAAAGCCGAAAATCCTTGGTTGATAATTAAAGTACACTCCAGCTTTGATCTAGGTTCATATTGGTGGCCACCCACTTGCTCCAAATTCCAAGTGGCTCATCTTGACAGTTTTCAGTTCAACACATTTCTCTGTAATGGGGACATTTCTTTGTAATTGTGGGTTCTGCACTTACATGGATGTCCTGAAGCCCTACACAACATCCAAGTGTATATTGGTGGTCACCCACCTATTCCAACTAGCTTATTTTGGAATTTTTCATGTCAGTACATCTTTCTGTACTTCCAGGGCCATTTTGGGAATCTAAACAGTGTTTTCTTGGCTTGCCATAATCAAACTATAGATGCAGTAAAGGTTTGATGACATAATGCGTATTTCTAGAAACTACCTTTCCAACGGGCTATCATGCGTCTAAAATGAAGATCGCATGCAAAAGTTGAGACCCCGAGAAGTTAATGTACTAACTTAACCCAATAGGGCCCACATGACTTTTGGTGCTTCATCTCCTAGGGTTATGTTTTTCGATGTCTAGGGTTTTGGCATTCATGTTTATCATAAAAAGGCCTCCAGAGCCTCATTGTAATCATCTTCTTGCGAATGAGTATAGTCGTCACATCTCTTCTAAGAGATAAAGCTGCCACCATTTTAGCGAGTCTTGCACTCTGTATTTTTACAGTCTCTGTACATTTCTTTCATTAATAGAAATAATGTATTGTTGTATTTCTCTATTTCTGGCAATTTCTATGTGTATTTCATTGTAATATCTTTGTTTTCATTTCATTCCAAAAATAATTCGTATCAATGGTATCAGAGCTAGGTTGCTCTTGATTATTTTTTAGTGCATGTCCCCAACGAGGTTCGAGTATAGTAAGTTGGGTCATGAGCTTGTCTCTCTTGAGTATAATCACTCTCACATGCCCAAGAAACCCTCTATGGTGGCAGAAAAGAAAAACGACGGAGCAAAAGATTCTATTAACATGTTGATTGAGCAAGCTATCGCACAACAAAGGGATGAAATGATGGAGAATTTTGCACACATACTTCAATTCCTACCGATAGAAACATGCACATCTTCATCAAGCGACCACTTTGGAGGAACCTCTTCGTTCAAGGTACAAGTTAATTTTGATATTCTCATATTTGACGGCCAGATAGATGAAGATGCCTTTGAAAAATAGTTAAATCTGCTAGAAGGTTATTTCTCTGTTCATAATTTTTCCGATAGGGAAAATTTCACCTTCACACTCCTCAAGGCTCTCCCCCATGTCAAACACTGGTGGGAAACTTATTGGGAGAAAAGTTCCACAAAGGAATCTGGAATATATGGGGCCAAGCCCACTTGAGATTTTTTTTTTGATGCGGTCAAGGAACAATACTACCCTGTTGATAAATGTGAAGACCAGTACATGAGATGGACTACACTATGACAAGAGAAGAGCCAAACAATGTCGTAGTTCACAAATACTTTCCATACCCTGTGCACCAAGCTAGGTATCAAAGACTCCAAGTGACATCTGGTTTTGAAATACCATGGGGCTCTGCATAGGTACATCCAAACCAAAATGGATTTCCTAAATATCTCATCATTGGGAGCTACCTATTGATATGTTGTCAAAATCGAGCATAAATTTAGGCACCAAAAAAAATGGGAGTTCGGGTCTGCAAATCCGCAATAATCAAATCATGGTAAAGATGACCCTAACCAACAACCCTCCGACAACCAGTCCAAGACACATGAAAATAAGGGTAAAGGAAAGATGAAGAATGACACTGGGAAGTGGTGCGACTTCCACAAAATCCCCCGACACAACACCGATAAATGTCGCTTGAAACAGTCATTGGTGGTCGAGGTCAAAGACAAGGAGATGAACCCTGATTCATAATCTGTTTCGGAAAATATTGAAAACAAACAGATCATCAACATAGACCCTATTGCTATTGTTGCGACTACAACAATTCAACTAGAAGAACCAACAGATCCCGAAGAGGGGGAACGTCTCTTCCATTCAAAGATGTGGGTGAAGGGGACCCTATTGCATTTCATTGTTGACAGTGATAGCCAGAAGAACCTCATATCAACTGAGATCGTCAAGCAGTTGGAGTTGTCGACAACACCACACCCGTAACCATACAACATCGTGTGGCTTCACCAGGGATGAGATCTTTGTGTCAGCCAACAATGTCGCCTGTCCTATGGCATCCAACCCTTCAAGGATGGGGTAGTGTGTGATGTTGCTCCTCTTGATGTTTGTGATGTTGTTTTAGGCCAACCATATATGTGGAAATGTCATGTTGTTTATGAGTCTCAACCCCCTAATCTCATTATTACTCTAGGGGGTCAACTCTACATGATTCCAAAGGTAGTTTCGACTACTGTTCCACCAAAACAATGCTGCAAGGTAATCTGTCATACTGCAAATTTCATCCTTTTCATAGTCTATTCAAAGGATGCACAGAAGGCCACTACAACCACTGTATCCTCAACACCTTCTATCCAACAAAAGCAAATTGCAGAAGAGAAAGAATATATTTTTTCTTCACCTACAATGGTTCCTACACAATGCCCCATCAATCCCAAAGACAACAGGCTGGTGGAACAAATTCAACCCTGCTAGCAACAGGTTGATGACAACCTTCCATAGACCAAGCAACACAACTTCTCCAATAAGGCACACAACTCACCAAGATTCAGATTCAGAAAATGCTTTCCCCTCTTCCTTGGGAACTCAACGCAATGGAGACCATTTCTTTCTAAGGGGGGAGGATTGATCCAGGTGGATATTGGTGGCCACTCACTTGTTCCAAATTCCAACTGGCTCATCCTAAGAGTTTTCAGTTCAACACGTTTCTTTGTAATTGAAACATTTCTTTGTAATTGTGGGTTTTGCACTTACAGGGTTGTCTTGAATCCCTACACAACATCCAGGTGGATATTGGTGGCCGCCCACATATTCCAACTGGATTATTTTGAAAATTTTCATGTCAGTACATCTTTATGTACTTTCAGGGCCATTTTGGGGCTCTAAATAGTGTTTTCTTGGCTTGCCACATTCAAACTATAGACAAAGTCAGAGTTTGATATTATAATACATAGTTCTCGAAAACACCTTTCCAACGAGCTACCATGCATCTAAAACAAAGATTGTATACAAAAGTTACGACCCCGGGAAGTTAATGTACTAACTTACCCCAATGGGGCCCACATGACTTTTGGCGTTTCATCTCATAGGGTTAGGTTTTTGGATGTCTAGGGTTTTGGAATTTATGTTTATCATAAAAAGGCCTTCAAAGCCTCATTGTGATCATCTTCTTGCGAATGAGCGTAGCCTTCACATCTCTTCTCATTGATAAAACTGCCACCATTCTAGCGAGTCTTGCACTCTTTATTTTTAAGTCTCTGTACATTTCTTTCATTAATAGAAATCATGTATTGTTTTATTTCTCCGTTTCTGGTAATTTTTATGTGTATTTCATTGTAATATCTCTGTTTTCATTTTGTTCCGAAAATAATCTGGATCAATCTTATCTTAGGTTAATTAATCTGGAGCACTTATGGAAGTTGTTAGTTAAGAAGCTTATAACACTATTTGGTAGAAGTGAGGGAGAATTATAGCTTCAAATGGCCTCTCCAACTTGATAGTGTTATACTCCAATGTGAAGAAGCACACACTAAGATCATTTAGACATTGTGGTACTCCCACATAATTGATTTTCCATGCAAGACATCACACACATGTCAAGAGGCATCACACAATCCTACAATATTGAAACCTACATTATTGCATGATGCACAATTTATTATCATGATTCAATCAATTGATAGTATTATGGTTATAGATGTGTTATAGAAGTTTATCCACATCTCCAACCTATTATCAATCTCATTTTACTCTAATTACACATTATAAATGAGATACTGATTTACCCATATTTAGGATTGGAAAAGTTATTATTTTCCTTCTTATAGAGATATTGGATTGATAGATTTATTTTCCTTCTTATAAAGATATTGGATTGATAGATGTGGATTTTATTTACATATTGGAGTGATAGATGTGGGTTCTACTTACATATTGATAAGTAAAAAGATAAATATTTTTAGTTCTTTGTTCAAACTCCATCACTTGTTTTCATTTTCCTACATTAACCCTAACCTTACATGATAAGAAATTTTCAAACACAACGTTGTTAGTTTGAGTGAGTGGAAGATTTATGTAATCTACACCATTTTATAAATTTGATTTTATACTTATAAATTATTACTTAAAATGATGATATTGAGGAAAATAATCATTGTGTCTTACATTGATTTTGATCCTAAATCTTAATGTTATAATCCTTATTCTAATGCAAACTATTCTTAACACAACATTTTTTTAAAATATATTTAATCTTGCAAAGCAAAGAGCTTCTCCCAGGGTATTAATAATGAAATCCTTATTCTAATGCAAACTATTCTTAACACAACCATTTTTAAAATATATTTAAACTTACTTGCAAAGCAAAGAGCTTCTCCTACGGTATTAATAATAAGAAACTCCATCTTGATTCGGGTATAAGTATGTAAACCGTTTTTTAATAATAAATCACTGTGTTGTGCTCACTATCATGAATGTCCAACCAAACCAAACTAGTAAATTACTATGAAATTTCTTTGAATGCTCTTCAATAAGTGAAATTTATTTGAATGCTCTTCAACAATCTACTCTTGATGATGGTGCAATTGTTACCATTTCGTGTACAATTCATTAATACTTGAGGGGTAATAAGGACTATGTAGTGCCTCAATAAACTTTAATTCATGTATTACTGCCATAACTTTTATCCTCCTATTGTTTATTTATTGTTTAGGATAAGAATATAGCGCAATGGAATAGATTGCCAAGAAATATGCCACAATTTATGTAACCAACAATTAAGGATTTGATATTGAATTTTTTCTAAGGGTAAGTCATCTTAAAATAAGTCATTATTGAATGTTGTAGGAGAAGAAGAGGGTAAGATTTTCTTCGAGGTTTGATTGAAATTTTCATACATATTAATTTTTTTTAATATTGAGGATTTGATATTGAATTTTTTCACAAGGGTAAGTCATCTTCAAATAAGTCATTATTGAATGTTGTAAGAGAAGAAGAGTGTAAGATTTTCTTCAAGGTTTGATTGAAATTCTCATACATATTATCTCTTTTTCAAAGTAGAGCTTTATTTGTATCAAATTTTAGATATGCAAGAAAATTAGTATTATTGGCATGGATGTTAGTGTTTTTTTGGGGTTAACGTACATAGATGTTGTTTAAGGATACATTTTGTGAAAAAGATAGGTGATGTACACATACATTTTCTCATGTTGCTTCTAGAGATTCTGTTCAAAGATGGATCTAATAGTAAATATTATATCTATTGGAGGAACTACTAGGGTTGAAATTTCTCTCCATAGGAGATTGTAGATACAAATAATGCAAATAATCCCAATAGAAATCAAAGCTAATATAAAGAATACAAGTTTATTAAATAAATTTAGTGATTGAGAAATATGTCACTTTGGATTTTGTTTCCTGTTTAGGTGGAATTTGTCTAGATATGAAGAGATTGTCCTTTGCAGTGGATCTACTCCTTCAATGTCCTATTTTGTCTCTTTTCACTTGTTATGGGTTACCTATGTCACATCCTCAGGGTTAGATGGGTCACTCTATAGCTGTAGTAATTGAGGAGGTTGATGGTAAAGTCTCTATCACATATGGATGGGGTTAGAGTCAATCTCTATTGTCTGGGCTCTATCGAGTGCATCTTTTTTGTTGTGGGTTGATTGTCAATGTTATGCAATGCACATGGGTTTTGTTTATGGTGTTTAAGAATGAAATATAAAATATTTTAAACATATATGTTATGAAATATACATTAATATGTGTCATAACATATTTATTAATATATGTTGTGTAACACTTATTTTCCCTCGGTTTAGACCTCCCCCCTTCTCCAAGAATGAGTGGCAAACATAGTTGGGCATTCTATTGATGGTTAGTCCTATTAGGAAGTTAGGAAGAATAGTCGCAATAATGATGCATTGCCACTGCAAGAGTGGGTGTTATGTCTTGTGTGAGCTTAGTGAGGTGAGAAGAGGAGAGAAGTTGTGTGAGAGCGAGACAACAAAAGCACGATGTAGTATAATGAATTCAACCATTCGCTAAAATAAATGGAAAGATGAGTTTGAAGGCACATCCAGAAGAAAAATTGCATTATGATACTTGCGCAATTGACACAACAAAAAACATACTAGAAATCTAAGAATAGGAGAACATACTAGAAATTTAAGAATGGGAGAAAGAGGTTGAAGCATTCATGGGGATACACCATAAGAAGCACTTGGATCTTATTGAGAAGTTGAGATATTTTCATCTATTGGTTGGAATAGTCATGGCACATCTTGACCCACCTTTGGAACTTGGCTTGTCACCCTCTCCTATTGACTCAAGTTCATTTGAGGGACAATCGCTACGTGGCCTCTCTTTAGCCTCTGAGGAATACAATGACACATTGTACTCTCAAAATTTGTAACTAGTGGATGGCATAAATGAGGTATTCCCTACCAATACATCTAAGGAAGAGAAGTCCTTGAAGGATGCCAAAATTGAGCCATAGGACATACAAGTACAATCCCATCAAGGGCATGAAAATAAATAATTATATTTTCCAACTTTAGTATGTTTTGTCATGTTGTTTTTTCTTAAGAAATGTGTAAGATAGTACACCTACCAAGACAATAGAGGATCTTGGATTTTATTCACTTTTACGGAGTAATTAGGTTTACTCATATATTTAGATCTTCTTTATTATTAGCATTTATATCATGTACTGAAAATAAGAGCAACAATAACAAGCACAAGAAGACACAATAATTTATCTTGGGAATACCCCAAATGGGGGAAAAACCCAACCAACCTATCTTAGAGAGATTTCGTCCAAACAAGTCCAACCATGAACCAACAAATAAACCATAACACAATGACTAGCTATAGATAGAACCAGAAATACCACCCCAGCTGCAACAACACCACCATACAAGAGTAGTGCACCTCTACCAAGGGTAGCACACAAGAGAGAGTTACCACAAAGAGTAGCTACATCTTCCTTGCCTCAAACCCACGCCTTCTTCCTTATGTAGCTACAACTACGAGTGAGAGTGAGTTCAAATGAGCAAGGCGTTACTATATTTATACTAGTCTGTCAATGTACTAGGGCTGACTTCTCATATGGAATACTAGGGCCAAATTTTCATTTGGAATAATTCTTTTTCCACTTTATTAATTCTTGTGGGCCGAATTCCTATTTGGAGGCTTCCCTTTTCACTTTAATCTTTATTCTTCTGGGATGACTTTTCTTCTGGGGTATTTCCACATCTGTTCAATGGTTCTCTTGCTTCCAGAATCTTCTTCTCGTCTAAGAAAGGTCATCTAGGATGAAAAGTACCTCTCGCAACTATCAAATATCAACACTCTCTCTTATATAGGGAGGTATCTTTCACGATGTCTTCTTTTAGTAGTCCATTGACTACTCTACAATCATCTAGTAGCATACAACTACTACCATGACATCGATAGCTTGAATCATTTGTCACGGTCTCCAAGACTATGTTGCAATCATCCAATAACACACACCTACCCATACTGTCCAGTAGAATACAACTACTTCCATAGTCTAGTAGTAAATAACTACCGCCATAGTCCTCCCGACTATGCTGCGATCAAATAGTAGCACACAACTACTTCCAAGTGGTCTTGTAGTCTCCATGGAAATTAGCTAGTAGCACATAGCTACTACAATGCCATCCAATGGAACACAACTGTTGTCAAGTCACACCAGTACACAACTACTATCCAGTGGTACACAACCACCGCTATAGTAGTACACAACTATTGTTCAATGATACACAATCACTGCCAATGGTACACAACCACCATAGTAGCACACAACTACTGTCCAGTGACACATAGACACTGCTAGTGGTACACACTCACAGTAGTAGCACATAGCTACTATCCAATGACACATAGACATCGCCAGTGGTACACAACCACCATAGTATCACACAACTACTTTCTAGTGACACACACTCACCACCATAGTCTCCAAGACTACGTTGTGATGTTTCTCCTCACATGATTAATCTAGGGAACCCTTGGCTAGAGGGTTTAGCTGACTGGAGGAGAAACAACACACCTTCCTCTCAACGAGGGTGGGCATTCTGCATTACACCAAGTTTGTCTACAAAGTACTCATACTTCACTCTAGATAGGGGCTCGATGAGAATGTTTGCTTTATTCCCATCTATGGATATGTACTAGAGATCCACAAATCCTTTATGCACCATGTCTCGAATGTAATGGTATTTGATCTCTATATGCTTCACACAACTTTGATTATCACAATATATCAAATCACACAACTTTGATTATCACAATATATCAAAGTTGGCTCCAACTCTAGATCAAATAACCCTACAAGCAACTTCCAAAGCCATAGTGCTTCGCGGCTTTCAACACTGGCTGCTATATATTCTTCCTCTACTGTACTAAGTGCCATTGACATCTGAAGCAACATCATAATGTGTTTTTCTGTTCCAGTACACTCCCTACCTAGTCAGAGTCTCTATAACCCTGCAAATTCACATCTCCATCCGAGACATATCTCAATCCGTATCCAACTATACCATGTAGGTATCTCAAAATATTTTTTGCTACTATCCAATGTACATGTCTACGCTCAACCATGTACTGACTCAAATTGTTCACTGCAAAACATATGTTCGGCCTAGTTTTAACCATGTACATCAAGGATCTGATTAACTATCTGTACATCACAGGATCCACCAAATATGAAGATGAATCACTCAAGAGCTTCAGATTTTTAAACATAGGTGTGGCCATGGACTTGATGTCCATCATCCTAATTCTCTACAGGATATCAATAGTATATTTTCCTTGGCTAAGGAAAATCCTATCTGGCCTCTACCACACCTCCAATCCCAAGAAATAATGCATCAGACCTAGATCCTTCATCTCGAACTCTAAAGTGATCTCCCTCTTGCACCCATATGTGAGCCTCTCATCCCATTTAAGAAATAGATCATCAAGGGACAACCATCTTGCCCTCGGTGCCTGCTTAATCTTGTACAATGATTTCTTCAATATGCAGACATGAGACTCTTTCTCATGTATCTTGTGGCTAATCTATGTACACTTATTCTGTCTATTGGAGCAAGTGTCTCGTCATAATCTTCTCTCTCTTTTTGGGAGAACCCTCTAGCCACAAATATTGATTTGTAGTTCTCTATGCTTCCATCTACAACATGCTTGATCTTGTAGATCTACTTGAGAGTCACCACTGACCTCCCTTCTGGTTTCATAACCACTTTCCACACATCTTCCTTCATGATGTATTGGTACTCTTCCATCATGGCATCCTTCCACACTTGCTGCTTATCAGCTTCCTCAAAAGTGGAAGATTCTGAATCAATGATCTTCTTCATTAGTGCCACATAGTTGGAAACTTGTGTGGTCTCTTTCTCTCTCTAGAACTAAGGAAAAATCCATATCCCAATCCTTTTGATTGGATTCCTCCTCTGTCATGATAGAAAGTTATACTGAAACAAGGGACTCCTCCCAGGAGATCTCATATCTCCTAGAAGCCTCTCAAGCTAGCCTCCTCAACTCATGAAATTTGTTTGTCAGTCCTCGAAGACGTCTCTCTCTCCCATATGAATCTAAGGGGGAACTTGCTCTGAATGGTCTAGTTTTCCTCCAAGTCAAATGAATCTCTCTCGAATCAGGCTTACTCTGAGTCTGCATTCTCCCCGTGGAACTTGAATCTCTTTGAGTATATATAATCTCCGGAGCCATCTGTTCCCTTTGCATGTGCTGACCTCCTCTGAAGTATGATCTCCTATGAATTGTCCTGGGGAGGTTGCTCCTCCCTACTGGATCGTGAGGGATAACTCCCTCTGACCTCTAGCTCCTTATGAATTGGTACTTGGTGAGGTATCTTACCTCACCTCTGGTGGAGCCATCTGCTCCTTCTCATGATATGGCTCATTAATGCCATATATCCGTATCCCCCTTTACATTCTGCAAAGTATCACGTGACCATGTTGGTCTCTTCTTGGTCATTGCAATGATCCTAGGTAGGCCCTTCTAGCTCTATTGACTCTTCCTGATGATCTGAAGAGTGACCAACTAAACTATAGGGATCTATAATCTCATCTTCAAAGGATTATGCTCCTTACAATCAATCTCCATATGAGATACTCTGTATCCCACAAAAGTGCCCTTCTTTCCAGAAGGTTTTGACTTCATTCTCTTATCCTTCATTACATGGATGTGTACGGTCATGTAGACAAATCTATGTCTGGATAGTCTTCTCTATGTCTCAACTAGAGAACATCTAATATGTTTCCTCCTAAAACTATTGTTATAGCTCCCTGTTGGCACAGGGGCAGACCCAGGGTTCAACGCTACAACAACGCACCAACAAAACCCTAACTACTAGCCCTTTTGGAAACACCTGCAAAGCAGATGAAGTCTCACCCAAGGTAGAGGCAGGGGTGGTTTCAGGACTCAGATGTCTGCAACCTTAGCTAGGACACAAATATGTGATTCTAATCACTTAACACAGCACTCAACAATTAACATTCATCAATATTTAGTTCTTAGTAACATCACAGACAAACCCTAATTACTGAGCATCGTAGTATTCAACCAAATCCACATCTAATAGCACTTAGCATGAAAGGAACATATTAGATCTAGAAGATTCAGGTACCAAGCATACTCACATAAGTCGGATCTAACATTCATCCACATTAATAAGCACAGAGCATCAATAGATTTATCTATCATTCATCTATACTAAAGCACTTAACAAGTAACACATAAACACATCGCACAAAGAAGAGCAACACAACATGTATGTGGATCACCCCCACCGTGGGGCTATGTCCAACAACTCTTCTTCTCCTCTATTATCTTCTGTCAATTGGTTACATGCATAGAGCCTCAAAAACCCTACTCCGCATAGGACAAGAGATCTGCATGCACCTCGCCAGATCCTCCTTTCCCGAGCTAGGTTACAACACTAAGCCCTCTACAGTCACTGCACTTAGCTCTGCAAGCTTCACACAGTATGCACAAAGCACTTACAATCCTTCTATCACATAGATTGATCACTAGCACTTAGTCTAACATCACATAGATGCTCGCTAGCTCTCATGTTACATTACCTAGCTACTTATTTATAGATTAAAAAATCAAGCCTAAACATGGGTAAAACCATAGGCCGACATCCCATATCGATTACATAATCCCAAACCCCAACAAGGACCCAAAACAGGGCCAAGATCCCGTGATCTCTTCTTTGTCTTGCGTTCCTTCGACAGGCTGTCGAAGTCCCAAAACAGTTCAAACTTGACCAAGGATCTCCCAAAACTTGGTCAAGGACCAACATGCCCCCAACACTCACTTGTGACTTGTCTTGAGTCACTCTGGTCTGGGTAGTTCCGCTTCGAAAGCCTCGATCTTGGCTCAAGCTGCTTCGACTTGTTGCTGTGCCACGACCTCCTATTCAACAAACTCTTGGATGAATGCCTCGTTCACGGGTCCTTCTAGGCGTTGTTTTGCTGCAACAACAACTTGCTCTAGTTCTGCTCCTCGACCTTCGATATCGACGAATAGTTGGTAGGTCTCATCTTGTACAGGTTGGAGTCTTTGAGTCACTTCCACAAATTTTCTCTGAACAATGTGAACCTTCTGCTGGGCAGTGCGCTACTCCTGGGATCATTTCATTCTTTCCACAGCTGACAGGGGCTTCAAGTGCGCTTGTATTGTCTCTACTTGTTGCTTCGCCTCCTGAAGCTACAACTCCAGTGCCTTTAGTTCTTCATTCTCAGTGAGTTTCTCATAAGTCTTGGCAGCGATCACTGAGTTGCTTGTATTCCATGGAAAAATCCTTTATTCTCTCGATTGTGCTCCAGGCAGTTGCTTCTCTTTGATCTCTGACATCCTGCGGAGTGCTGGGCACTATGCGGAGCTCTAAATCTGCTATTCTTTGCTGTAGCTACTGGATGGCTTTTGCGAGCTGCTCTACTTGATGCTCAACCCAGTCTTCTGCCTATGGCTCTAAGCCTGTCACAGAGCGAAGTGCTCTGTGGACCGCTTCTTTTACCTCAAGTTGTCCTGCGAGCAATTGTTCCTTTTCTTGCTGCATTTGTGCTTTCTTCTCGTCAAACTTTGTCTGGAGATCCATCTTCTCCTGCTTTGCAACTCGACGTTGTTATACAAGTACTCCTTCTACTTGTGTCAAAGCTTGGGTGGCTTGTTTTGTTTCCTATTGTGCTCGTCGAAGGTGAGCTTCAGTTGCATCTGCTAGTCGGTGGAGTTTGGTTGGCTCATCTCCAAATTCTTGTTCTCTCGATGGCAGGGGCGAAGTGGATACTGCGTGGCTGGACTAAAGAGCCTACTGTACCCCTCAGAGCTCGACCTCAATTCTATCATACATTTCCTCTTGCTTCACTTCTTGTTTCTCTACAATTTTTAGTGAAGCATTGTTTAGAGCTTCTATGATGAAGTCAAAGTCATCAGGAGTGAGTGTAGCCTACATCTTGGTCACGGTGGTTCTTGATTTCTTCCGGGAAGAAGATTTTGGGGGAGAAACCTTCCTCTTATTCAAGGGGTTAGCCTCATCTCTGGGCGGTGTGACTTCGCCTTTCTTTTGTTAAGATTCTCTTCCCTTCATCTCTTCTACGTCGCCATCACCTCTTCGCTCAGGTGATATGGAAGCAATCTTCCCTGAGGTGCTGCTTAAATCTTATACCTCTTCAGTCTTCTGTCTTATGCTGGTTCCAAGTGTGTCCTGTTCTTTGTGAGCTGTCTCCAGGCTATCCAGTTCAGGATTAGACATCTCTGCAGGGTCGATGGGGATAAGGAGGTCTGCGCACCAGTCCTTAATGATCTCTTCTAGGTCCTCTTCTGTAAGTTTATAGTACGACTGGAGCTATTCCTTGTGTTCATCGACTCGCGCTGTAATGTAAATGAAATGTCATTTTGCGTTGAACTTCATCAGGGGTCGGAACTTGTGTAAGGTGTTTGGAGTCACGCGAGGCTCAACTTCGAAGGCTCTCTTTAGCTGAAGGTAATAGGTATGAAAAATAATGTTCAACTGCCATAGTTTTTTCATATCACTTGAATACCAAAGAGTAGCGAACTTCGTGGTAAGCGGGTCAAATGGTTCGATATCCAGGAAGGTCGCACCTTCTGGCATTTCCCAGAAAAAAAGGTGATAAGGATCAGGAACCAACTGAAATGGAACTCATAGCCCTGATCCTGAGCTTCGTGATAGTCTAGCTCAAGTTGGTTGACTAGGTACTTTGCCTAGTTCATTTGCAGGCCTTCCACACACTTTCCCGTGAGGTTGACGATAAAGCCCGTGACCTGTGTGGGTCAGTTCTTGTGTACCAGCTTTCCAGCTATTAACTGACATGCTAGGCGCACTGCACCATTCTGAATGGAGGCCACCTTGTAGCCTCGTGTCCCCTTCTCGACATCGCGGTATGTGTCTTTAATCTTTTATGCTAGCGCGCGATCTGTGGCTTTTCCTAGGTAGATTTCCTATGGGTCAGGTCCTTGCATAATCAACCCTGTGATCCTATGGATCAACATCAGATCACCTGTAATACAACGGTCTAGCCATAAGTATCCGCCATGGTAACATGAAAGCAAAATATTGACATAGGCATTTACTTCCTGGTGTCTTCTGAAGTGTGGGATTTTCATGACATTCAACAAGGTGGACTGTGTGAGGTTCATCATCCATGGATGAGGGATGATCTTTGAGTTCTTCCCGTTTGTTCTGGTTAGGTACTTGTATAGGGAAAGCATGTTATAATTCTTGCGATCTCTGAGGTTGAAGTCGTTGAACTTCAACGCTGCGATCTTGTCTTGCCGCGCTTGAACTACGTGTATCCCCTTCGGGAGGTATGCAGTGACCATGGTGTACTCGAAATCTCTGGGTACACTATCTCGACTCACTGCCCTAGCTAGAGGTGGGATGTACTTGGGAAATATAGATGGGATCAACTTCACATTGGCTAGATCGTCTCTGTGTTTGGTTCACTTTTCTGTTGACGATCGGGATGATCCGTCTCCGTGAGTAGTCGACGGAGAGGCTTGCACTCCTCTTGTGGATGACGCTTGTATTCCTGTAGACATCGAAATTTCTCTTTCATTCATGAGGTCGATGAGAACTTCTTCGACAAATTTCTCTACAACGCTGAACTCGTTCGACATACACACTCGGGGTTAACAATATGAGGTTCGAGGAGTAATTTCTCAATGCAATGGGATTGATGGAAAAAGTGCGATGATCACCATATGAAAATCAACTAATCTGCGGGCTCAAATTCACGGTTAGCAAAAGTGTTCTCGGTGCATGGCGCAACGAGATAAATAGATATTTGGGCAACAGATCGCTTGCAATGGGTAACAAGCCTTCATTAACTTAGTTCTACCCGTTATGGTGTGGTCCCAATGGTCTGGTGGCGAGCTGTCTGGCCATAAATTCCTTTCTTCCCGTTCAGGGCGTTGTTCTAATGGTCATAATATTCCCAATGACTATATTTCTTTGCCATGGTGAAGTGCCATGTGATGTTGTTCTGATATCCCAACGAAATTTTGATTTTTCAAATTTTCCTTCTACGAAGTTCCTTCTGGATCCTTTTGTAACTTGTCAATCTTAGCTCTCTTCTTACTTAGATTTCTATCCTTTTTCCTAGTGATATTCGTTTTTCCATTCTGAATCTTATCTCCTCTTGGCAGAGTAACTTCACATTGTTGAGATTCTTTTCTAGAGATCAGAGGTAATACTTCATTTGTATTAAGAATATGTACTGCAATCTTCTGTGGGTCTTCTAGGGTTCTTCCAACTTCGACATCCAAGTCTCTGGTTCTAAGTAGCTTCGCTCGATTCTTCTATTCTTCAATCAAGAGTGCGATCCTCCTAGTCGTGAAAACTTTCTATTCTTGCTTCTTCTGCTCCAAGATTTATTCTGCTTTTCTTCTGGCCTGATCTCCTTGAATCCAAGGTTTTCCTAGTAACATAGCAATTGGGGCGCTATTCTCAATAAATTTAACAACTTCAAATTCTTCCTCTGTCGAAGTTCCATTGGCATTCATAGATATCCGGGTGAGCTTTCCACATAGGTTTATCAACTTTCCTCTGAATAGTCCTATTCCTCCCAGTGAAGGAATCATAGCAGGCTCCCCTGAAGTTTCCCAAGTTCTTTCTGTCATAATATTCACCTGTGTTTCCTCATCTAGAACACAGTCAATGTCGAAGTCTCCTATTCTTTCTACTATGTATTCTTTTTCTTTGAAGATCTCTCATAAATTGATATGTCAGTTATCATTCAAGGTTTCTGTTATCTGTAGCAATACTTTCTCTGATTCTTTTCGTGGTTATGCCCTGGTTTTAGTTGCTTGATATTTCTCATGGCCTTCTTGTCTCATATCCATTCTTTCAAGCTGGGCAATCATTCTAGGGAAATACAAAACTTCATGGTCCATATCTTTGCAACAGAGGCAACTAGGCCTTTTTCCAGGTCATTCCTTAGCAAGATATCCTGGTTTTCTGCAACTGTAGCAAAGGGTTAATCCTCTCTTTCTCTTAAATGCTCCCCAATTTCTCCTGTACTGTGCACTAGGATTATGGTAGCTAACCTGCAACAAATTATTTCTAGGGTCCTGCATCCAGTTGTCAGTCCAAACATTCTTTCTATGCATGGGTATAACATATTTTTCACTATTCTTATCAGATCTACTCATATCAAATCTTTTTTCATCTGTCAGTGCCCTAGTTTTCAAGCTAGGACATAATCTATCAATCATACCTAGATCCATACTTTAGAAACAAAAAGATCCACTAATCTTACTTCTACAGAGCACAAAGCTCCCAGATCTAAAACTTTTCACTATTCTTACCTTTATCAGAGCACAAAGTATTCAGATTTGACCTCTTTTAACCAAAAATTCTCACTTTTACCTTTAGCAGGGCACAAATCTTCTAGATATTACCTCTTTTCTTTAGATCTGACCCTTCTTCTTGGCACAGAGCTTCACAAACTAAGTAGAGTACTGTGCAATAGAGTAATAGATCTACGCATAGAGATTTCACAATTTCAAGTCAGATCTTTGCACAATGCTTCTTCTTTCTCAGTTCCCAACAATCACAGTTTCAGGTCCTGGCAACAGAACCATTTGTTGGCATAGGGGTAGACCCAGTGTTCAACGCTACAACAATGCACCAAAAAAACCCTAACTACCGACCCTTTCAGAAACACCTGCGAAGCAGATGAAGCCTCATTCGAGGTAGAGGCAGGGGCGGTTGCATGACTCATATGTCTGCAACCTTAGCTGGGACATAGATCTGTGATTCTAATCACTTAACAGAGCACTCAACAGTTAACATTCATCAATATTCAGTTCTTAGTAACAACGCAGACAAACCCTAATTACAGAGCATCGTAGTATTAAACTAGATCCACATCTAATAACACTTAGCATGAAAGGAACATATCAGATCTAGCATATTCAGGTACCAAGCATACTCACATAAGTCAGATCTAACATTCATCCACATTAATAAGAACAACGCATCAACAGATCTATCTATCATTCATCTATACTAAAGCACTTAGCAAGTAACACATAAACACATCGCACAAAGCAGAGCAACACAACATGTACGTGGTTCACCCCCACCCTGGGGCTACGTCCACCAACTCTTCTTCTTCTCTATTATTTTCTGTCAATCAGTTACATGCACAGAGCCTCAAAAACCCTACTCCGCATAGGACATGATATTTGTGTGCACCTCGCCAGATCCTCCTTCCCCGAGCTAGGTTACAACATTAAGCCCTCTACAGTCACTGCACTCAACTTTGCAAGATTCACATAGTATGCACAGAGCACTTACAATCCTTCTATCACATAGATCGATCACTAGCACTTAGCCTAACATCACATAGATGCCCACTATCTCTCCTCTTACATTACCTAGCTACTTATTTATACATGACAAAATCAGGCCTAAACATGGGTAAACCCATGGGCCGACATCTCGTACCCATTACATAATCCCAAACCCCATTAAGGAACCAAAACGGGGCCGATATCCCACAATCTCTTCTTCTTCTTGCGCTCCTCCTTCGACAGGCTATCGAAGTCCCAAAATAGGTCAAACTTGACCAAGGATCTCCCAAAACTTGGTCAAGGGTCAACACTCCCTCTCAGAGCTATCACCTATAACCTGCCCAGAGCAAGAGTAACAATAACCAAGGACATCTTCTAGAGGAGATCAATTTCATCTTGCAAACAAGTGCATCATTATAACTTAATAATCATTGTGTCAACAACATTCAAGTGTTACTGAACATTTGATAGAAATGGAACTCTAAATAATGCTATTCTAGTTACAACACTTACTTAAGCTATAGAAATATGAAATATCAAACCTGATATGCAAACCTGGAGTCTAGTTGTTGTTGTCCCATTTGACTTGTCTTCTACTTACCGATCATGTGTTTTGGAAGCACCACTATCTAAAAGACATACTCTTCATCCTTTGACTCCTTTTCCTTTTCCTGGGGTGCATACTCTTTTATGTCAGCTGCATGTGCGTGATGCTTTCTATGTTCATCCTTAAGGGGACATTGAGAGACACAATGTCCCAGCTTCTTACAGTGGTAGCATATGACTTTTGGCGCATCCTTCTTATAACGTGGTATTTTAGATTTCTTCAGAATGACTTCTTTTCTCTCTTTTCTTTTCTTCACATGAGTGGCAAGAGATTAGTTTTCATCATTATTTTTCTTTTGAGATTTGGATATTATGTTGGATTCTTCTTGGGAACAATCAGACCATAACTTGTCAAAATTGGGCAATTTGCTTCTTGCACAAATTCCTTGAACAAACAAGTCCCAATAAGAAGAAAATCCATTGAGTGTAGTAGTCACAAGTTCAACATATTCCACTGCGTCTTCAATAGCTGTTAACTGGTCCTTAATCTGCAAGATTATCATGAAGTAATTTGAGACTGTTTCTAACTTGCTCATTGTCACATTTCTGAGTTGATGCCTTAGAGTAAGCTTCTAGTTGGTGTTCTTACTTTCATAAAGTATGGTTAGGGAATGAAACATTTCTTTCATTGTATTTATTTCTGATACATTCGATATCAAATTATCCTTGATTGAGTATGTCAAGATCCTCTTGGACTTGACCTCATTCTTCTTGAACTTTGATCTGATGTCTTCTTCTTCTGGTTCTGGAAGCACCTGATCGACATGATCCAACAACTCATTCTCTTCTAGAGTGATAAGTGTTATATGCTTTCAAGATATAAATTTATTTGCTCCATCTAATCTATCCTCATCTCTCATACTAGTTGACATGTTTGCTGGTAGAAACCCTATATCTGAGAAATTTCAAATTTCTGAACTTCGCATAACTGCAACCAGAGTGTTGCAGGGGGTGCGCTAGGGTAGGGCGAACTACTCACTGGTGAAACTAGTCCCAACGCCTTGGAACTAGTGCTCACTGAGCTTGAAAAATATATTATGGTGTAGTGGCAAGGTATTGTTGTAAACGATCTTCCTTCCAATGGTTAGACTATTTTGAAGGTAACCAACTCTAATACCATGTTGGATTTTATTCACTTTTACAAAGCAATTAGGTTTACTAGTATATTTATATCTTCTTTCTTATTAGCATTTATACCATGTATTGAAAATAAGAGCAACAGTAACAAGAACAAGAAGACACAAGAATTTATTCTGGGAAAACCCAAAATGGGGGAAAACCCAACCAACCTTTATTAGAGAGATTTCGTCCAAACAAGTCCAACCATGAACCAATAAATAAACCCTAGCACAATGTCTAGCTAAATATATAGCTATAAATACCACCCCATCTGCAACAACAACACCATACAAGAGTAGTGCACCTCTACCAAGGGTAGCACACAAGAGAGAGTTACCACAAAGAATAACCAAGATCCCAGATGTTGCAGTAGTTGTGTCTTCCTTACCTTTGACCTACGCCTTCTTCCTTATGTAGTTGCAATTGCGAGTGAGAGTGAGTTCAAATGAGCAAGGCATCACTGTATTTATACTAGTCTTTCAATGTACTAGGGCCGACTTCTCTTCTAGAATATTGGGGCTGACTTTTCATCTGGAATAATTCATTTTCCACTTTATTAATTCATGTGGGTCGACTTCTTATCTGGAGGCTTCCCTTTTCTCTTTAATCTTTATTCTTCTGGGTTGACTTATATTCTAGTGTATTTCCACATCTATTCAATGGTTCTCTTCCTTTTAGAATCTTCTTCTCATCTAAGAAAGGTCGTCTAGGAGGGAAAGTACTCCCCACAACTACCAAACATCAACACAGGCTAGAACATGGAAGATGTTCCCTATGGGAAGTTGGATATTAAGTTTTATTTTTATTTTCGATATCTAGCTACAACCACCCTTAAATTTTTTGTATTACAAAGTTGTCTAGTTCAGTCACAACCTTTTCTAATTTAGATCATACTCATTATTATTATTATTATTATTATTTGTTTGTTAGTTTGTCCATGACCTGTGGGACTAACCTGTGGCTAAGAAACCGCGACTCAGGGGCATTTAAACCATCAAAATCACATGGGGATCGCACTTGGCTTGAGCCACACCAACCCTTAACATGGCTGGATTTTTGTCCC
Organism: Picea abies; assembly: GCA_900067695.1. NCBI lineage: Eukaryota > Viridiplantae > Streptophyta > Pinopsida > Pinales > Pinaceae > Picea > Picea abies. The sequence continues at coordinate 31,216 of CBVK0100097342.1, forward strand.
CGCAGGTTTCGAACAAGTGACTTTAACATCACAGAGTGGCTTAACAACACACTCCGTCACCGGCTGTCCTACACCTTGGGGACACTATTATTATTATTATGTGTGTGTGATGATACTTATTTTCAATATATGTCGAAAATATTTTTTCATATATGCCATAACATATATTTTCATATATATTAGAACATAAAAATGTCAAAAAGTGTGGGCCATATATCAAGGAAAATGATGTGCTCATCTTGTTTGAGCTAGATGGGACTTCTCATCTATGCTTATCTCATCTAATCCAAGCAGGTCAAACTCATCTAAGACAAATATGATTGTCTAAGTCAAATGTGACAATATTGTCTAATCCAATCTCATATAATCCAAAGCAGGAAATCTCCTCTAATCTAGATGGGACAATCTTGTCCAAGCTATACAAGACAATCTTTTCTAAGACAAACATGTCGATCTTGTTTAATCCAAGTGTGACAATCTCATCTAAGCCTAATGAGACAATATTGTTTAAGCCAGACGGGACATCTTGTCTAAGCCACTCATATAGAGCCAAATGGGGAAATCTCATCTAAGTCAATCTCATATAAACCAAATAGGCCAATCTTATCTAATCCAAAGTCATCTAAGTTATATGGGACAATCTCATCTAAGCCAATATCATGTCTCCTACTAACATAAAAAGGACCGAGTGTTGTCTCCTACTTACATAATGTTTGATTCCATTGCAGGGTGATTATAGTGATTGTTTTATTTAATGAGTGTGGATGTGTGTCATGAAACAACAATCAAATATGCATATGACCTTATGTCTTGGAATTTCTTCTAAGGCTTTAACATCTAATGTTATTCATTGTTTGTTATCCCACAAGAGAGGACTAGTGGGATGTTGATCTACTTTCCCTAAGATAATGTAGTGATCTAAGTCTAGTGCAATAGTGATATACCTCTAAGAGGAGATTGTTGGTGTCTAAAGATGTCTTAAAAACAACCTTAGTTTAACATTAATTTATCAACCCAGAGATTCATCTTTTATCTCAAGAATATCAACAAAGTCTATGCAGGTAGCCTAAAATCGTGTAGCTAAACCAAATATGAGTTTATCAACAATCGAGTTCCTCAAACGTTCACCAAAGATTCTAAGAACTAACTGGAATTGAAATCTGATTACTAAGATGCTGTGAATTGGAAAGGAACTAATTAATCTATTGAATTGACTTAACTAGAAAGCAATAATTGAATCTAACTAAGGACTTGCAAAATTAACTATCAATTATGAATTCTGATCACTGGAAAGGAAATGAAAAATTACTCTATCTGTGGAAAGAAACAACAATTATAATCTAATTGAAAGGGACAACTAATGTAACTTTGCCAAAAGGAACAACTATTGTAACTTTAACCGAAAGAAACGACTATTGTAACTTGAAAGGAACAACAATCATAAATCTAAGGAAAAGGAACAACGTGGATGAAAATGTGAGGAACTGTCATGCAAATAACTTCAGAAATGGAAATCATAACAACACTCATTAATAACTAATCGAAATGTCTATCTTCTATATGCAAACAATCATAAAATCATTAACACACTTATGCATTTATCACTGGCTATTTGTAAAAGAGGTTTGAATCACAAAATGGAAATCAAGCTTCAATTGATACAGTTATAGAACGAGACAGTAGCTCCTTCAGACTGGGCCCTTGGTCTTCAAAAGTACTGCTACGAGAAACTCAAAGCAAAAAAACGATAAAAACACTCAAAACTTTCATTGATTCCATGGCTGATAAAACATTTACAAAAATTGCTGTGCAGAACAGTTCTGAGTCTAATTACTTGAATGCATTTTTTCTTCTGTTTTGTTGTGAGATCGGAAGAG
>CBVK0100097343.1:0-33092 GCA_900067695.1 Picea abies
ATCTAGTGTCTATTTTGATTGACCCTGTTTCAAATTTGAGTTATATATCCCCTAAGGTTGTTGATAAGTGTAAAATACAGCCACAAAAACCTACCAAGCCATGGTTAGTACAGATATCCACTGGCACCAAAAGAAGGGTAGCAAAGGTCATACCAACCTGCCAATTAATGTTGGGTGAATTCCCCACCCAAGCAACCCTTAACATATTACCCCTGGGATCATATGATCTATTGATTGGTATGGACTATCTAGCCACCCATAAAGCTAGATTGGACTGTTACCATAAAACCTTAGAATGTGTAAGTAAATAAGGAAAAAGGATAACCCTTCAAGGGATCCAAAAACTGTCTCGGTGAGACAGATATCAGCTCTACAAATGAGAAAGTATTTTTGAAAAGGATGTCCCCTATATGCAATACAGGTGTTGAAAAATATTGAAGATGACAAACCAAGCCTTGAAGACCACCCTACCCTAAGAGAATACATAGGTGTGTTTCCGGAAGAGGTATCAGGTCTACCTCCGAGAAGAGACATAGACTTCTCGATAGAACTTGCACCGAGAGCGGTGTCATTGTCTAGGATACCCTACTGGATGAGCACACCTGAGTTAGTTGAACTCAAATTGAAATTAAGAGAAATGATGGATAAAGGGCTATATCTAGCCCATCATGTCTCCATGGGGAGCACCAGTCCTATTCGTGAAAAAGAAGGACGATAACCTTAGACTGTGTATAGATTATAGATAACTCAATAAGGTAACCATAAAGAACAAGTACCCCTTGCCCAGGATCGATGATCTGTTTGATCAATTGGGGGGTGTGTCTATTTTCTCAAAGATTGACTTGAGGTTGGGATACCATCAAGTCTAAATTAAGGGTGAAAACATCCATAAAACTGCCTTCCAGACAAGGTATGGTCACTATGATTTTGTGGTAGTGTCATTTGGGTTAACCAATGCCCCTGCCACTTTCATGTCCTTGATGAACAATGTACTCAGCAAATTCCTAGACAAATTTGTGCTGGTTTTTATTGACGATATATTAATTTACTCCAAGCATAGAGAAGAGCATGAAGAGCATCTTAGGCTTGTGCTGCAAGTGCTAAGAGAACATCAGCTCTATGCCAAATTCAGCAAATGTGAATTCTTCCAGAAGCAAATACATTACTTAGGCCATGTTCTATCCGAAGAAGGAGTAGCAGTAGATCCCAACAAAATCAGGTCTATCATGGAATGGCCTACCCCAAAGGATGTTTCAGATATCAGATCCTTTATGGGATTAGCAGGATACTATAGGAGATTTATAAAAGGATTCTCCAAGATTGGTTGTCCAATCACTGCCCTCCAGAAGAAGAGGATAAAGTTCATGTAGACATAGAAATGTGAAGAAAGATTTCAGACCCTGAAACATCTACTGACCCATGCACCCATGTTAAATATCGCCGATCCCGAAGCCGACTTCCTCATGTGCACAAATGCCTGTAAGGGAGGGCTCAAAGGAGTCCTTATGCAAGGAGGAAGTGTGGTTTTCTATGAATCACGAAAATTGAATGAGCACGAAGTCAACTATGTGACCCATGATCTAGAGCTGGCTGCCATAGTGCATGCCTTGAAAATGTGGAGGCATTACCTCCTGGGAAGAAAATTTGTACTTATGACAGATCATTGTGGATTGCGATATATGTTTGACCAACCAAAGCTCAATGCTAGACAAGCTAGGTGGATGGCCCTCCTTAGCGAGTTTGATTTCGAAATCAAATGCATTAAAGGAAAGGAAAATAGGGTGGTCGATGCCCTTAGTTGAAGTATGAAAACAATTCACCTGGATGTGGTGAGTACTTGTGAGATGGATGTCAAAGAAAGAGTCAGAAATGCACAAGAAACAGATCCTTTCGTCCAGACCGTGACCTCGTACCTACAGCAAGAACCCACAGGGATAAAGTATGGAGGCTACTAGATGATGGAAGGAGGCCTTCTCACTTACCGAAAAAGATTGTATATCCTAGATTGTGATGACTTGAAGAGGTTCATATGGGATGAGCTACATAAAAGACCCTATGCTAGTCATCCAGGATACCAGAAGATGATCACGACCACTAGGAAACAATTCTATTGGCATGGATTGAAGAAATACATAGTTGAGTACCTAGCCAAATCATAGAATGCAAACAGGTAAGAGCAGAACACCGACACCCAACAAGACTATTACAACCTCTACCAATCCCGGAATGGAAATGGGAAAATATCTCCATGGATTTCATCACCGGATTACCAACCTCGACCAAACAGAATGATGCCATCATGGTTGTGGTGGATAAATTGAACAAGTCCTCTCACTTTATCCTCGTCAAGTCAAATTGCAAGGCAATAGACATCGCTCAAGTATTCATGAAGGAGATATTTAGACTGCGTGGTATGACGAAAGAGATCATGTCTGACAGAGACACAAAGTTTACTTCCAACTTTTGTAAGTCACCGATGGCTGGCTTAGAGACCAAGTTGTTGTTTAGAACTGCCTATCACCCTCAAACCGACAGACAGAAAGAAATAGTGAACCAAATACTAGAAGACATGCTAAGAATGCATGTAATGCATCAACCCAAGAAGTGGGAATATTACCTGCCACTGGTGGAATTCGCCTACAACAACGACTACCAAGAATCCTTAAAGATGAACCCCTTCAAGGTCTTATATGGTAGGTCGTGCAAAACTCCTGTCATTTGGAGTAATCTTGTAAAAATAATTTCTTTTGGACCCGACATGTTGAAAGAAATGGAACAACAAGTGACTCAAATAAAAAAAAACCTGAAGGTCACTCAGAACCAACAGAAAAGTTACGCCGACCAAATGAGAACTCCAAGAGAGTTCAAGGTGGGAGACCATGTATATCTTAGAGTTAGGCCTAGGAGGAGTTCTCTGAAAATGGGAGCTTGTGCCAAGTTGGCACCTCAGTATTGTGGACCCTTTGAGGTTCTAGATAGAGTGGGACCTATAGCCTATAGGCTAGCACTTCCTCCCACAATAAAAGCACATAATGTTTTCTAAAAGCACATAATGTTTTCCATGTTTCATTATTGAAGAAATATATACATGATTCTAATCATATAATTGAGTGGTCTGTGATCCAGGTGGAACCGAAGGGAGAATTTCTACCAGAACCTCAATGCATACTAGACAGAAAAGAAACCCCACTCTGGAACTTAACCATTGCACAGGTCAAGGTGCAGTGGAGAGATTTTGGCCCAGATGAGGCTACATGGGAAATGGAGCATGCCATGAAACAGGGATATCTGATTTTGTTTACCTCTGTACATACATGTCATGATGATAGATAGAACATTGAGGACGATGTTCCTTTAAGGGGGAGGGAATTGTAACACCTTGTTTCCCCTAGTCTGTAAAAATAATTATGTTGACCAAGAACTATGGCAAACTCAAAGATGTGAATGTGTGATTCTGAATGGACCTTAGTATACAAGGTCGACGAATGTAAATTAACATTATATATATATATATATGTATGTATGTATGTATGTATGTATATGTATATATGTATGTATGTATATGTATATATGTATGTATATGTATATGTATATGTATATATATATATGCTGCAGAACTGCTGAAAGGAACCTCGAATGGTGGTGTTAACTTCCACCGAACCAAACCGTATTTGGTCTTCACTGGCCCGGAGAACCAAGAGCGGCTCACTGGCCCCGAAATGAATTACTTGCCAGGATGGTAGGTGAGGAGGCTCCTCATGAGTTAATGAGGGATGGGGGTGAACCGCCCATCCTTGGAGGCCTCAAACCTGACCACCGCAAGGAGATTCATGCCACATGCAACCTTGCCGGAAAAGAAAAGGTAGGTAAAGTGTGTGGAAGGGGGGGGCACATGAGGGAGATCATAGGAGAAGATCGAAAGAACTCTGGAACAAAATACAGAGTGAGCGATAGTAGAGAAGAATGAGAGTAACCTTCGTTCTCGATCGCTAAAGAACCGAGACAGAGAGTCTCAAGCATCGTGGTCTAGCTTGGGGGTGGCTAGTGGTAAATCCATTCGGAGTCGTTGAGCCTATGGTTGGGTGGAAACGAGCACCCCTCTCAGTGGTTGCATCAAACCCAGTGTTTTTCTGATAAGTGTTTTATATCTTGTGTCTTGCATTGAATATCTTGGAATATATGCTCATGTTTTGAACACTTATGAATAGTTTCTGTGTAGAAATGTCTACATGGTGTTTGAATTGGAAATGGTGGTTGCATGCTTATGTTAGAATGACCACATTCGGTTTATATATATATATATATGTATGTATGTATGTATATATATGTATGTATGTATGTATTTGAATGAAGTTAGCTTTCAAGTCTGTTCTCAGGAGATTTTGTTCCCCTTAATTACCTCTCATGCTGCCCTGGATAGATTCCCCACAGGGACACCCTCTTGGGATTGTTCCCTTACATTCTAGAGCTGGGGTAAGTTCCCTGAAAGGACTACCGCCTTGGTAAAATCCTGAATTTTCTTATTATATATCACAGACGCTAACAACTCAAGGATTTAAGAAAACCTCTCAGTCTAGTCATAAAACCTGGTGGAAATCTGCCCAGGAAACCGATGAAGGAACTTAAGGCCTAAGTTTGAAAACCCTACATGAGAGAGAGTGGGTCTCTTAGAGCTTGGTATTTTGGTGTTTCAGAAACCGAGAAACCCAAGGGTTAGTTTTCTTGTATTCGCCAGGCGCGAAATCCCGACTTGCGGAACCCCAAAATAAGTATAGCATGATTTGTGGTAATGTTTCAGCATTTTGAGACCCAGGACACATAAAGGTAATTTCCCTTGTACTCACCAGTCCTAAAATCTCAATTAGTGAAACCCCAAAATGAACTAGCATGGATGAATTGTGATGTTTCGAAGGTTCGGTACCCAGGATACCCCTCCTCTTGCTAAATGCATGAATGAGATCCTTTCAGAGGATCTAAGGTCTGTCACGACCGTTAAATTGGATGAAGGAATGCAAGCGTTAATGCCTCGACCGCTTTTTACCTTCGTAAGTAGTGAAGAAATTGGGACCGTCGATTTCAAGACCCATGGGAATACCTAGACCGTCGAGCTGTAGAATACACATGGCGGCCGGTAAGAATTTTGGCTTTTCAGCACCCAGGAGATCAGAGGGTAAGAACCCTTGTCCTCATGATTCTCGAAATCCCGATATGCGAAATCCTGAAATAACAACATATGGATAAATCCTGATATTTCGGTATTTCGACATTCAGAATATCCTAAGGGCGAGCTTCCTTGTATTTGCAAGTCCCAAAACCCTGATTCACGAAAACCTGAAATGATAGCATGTGGAGGGGTTAAGACATTTCAGTGTTTCGACACCTGAGGTACCTATGTGCGAGTTTCCTTGTACTCGCCAGTCCCAAAATCACGATGGGTGTAATCCCGAAAGGATGATACGCGGACATGTTACGATATTTCGACATTTCATAAATCAGAATACTCAAGGGTGTATTCCCTTGTACTTGTCAGTCCTAAAATATCGATGGGTGTAATCTCGAAAGGACGATACACGAACATGTTACGATATTTCGGCATTTCGGAAATCTAAATACTCAAGGGTGTATTCCCTTGCACTCGGTCCCAAAATCCTGATGGTTGTAATCCTGAAAGGAAGATACATGGACATGTTACGATATTTCGGCATTTCAGAAATCGAAATACTCAAGGGTGTATTCCCTTGTACTCGCCAGTCCCGAAATCCTGACTTATGAAATCCCGAAATAGTATAGTGTATTTCAGAGTTTGGTGTTTTGGAGTTTCGGCTTCCAGGAGACCCGGATGTGAAATCCTCCTGTCCTCGCATATCACAAAATCCCAATAGGCGAAGTCCTGAAATGGACTAGCACACATGGTTTTGGTATTTCGGCATTTCGGTACCCAGGATCTCCAAAGGTCAGTTTTCATCGTGTTCGCTAGAAACGAAATTCCGATGGATGAAACCTCGAAATGAACAAGGGAATACATGCAACATGATTTTTCCGAATCGCGAAAGCTGAGAGCACCTCTTTGGCAAGATCTGTGGTCATAGCCTCCGATCATATGAGTATGGATAAGGGATGGCAGGGTATGTATCAGGTCCCGTAGGGATTCAGGGAATTCTGTTCATTGGAGAAAATATGGAAAAGGCCGAAAATTTTTGAATTCCGTAGTGGGTGTGTGTTGGCAGCCATTTTGTATTTTCATATTTTCCTTACAAGCTGCCCACACAAGGGTTTTGAACCCTTAATACTCATCGCAATATTTTAAATAAAACGACACGATTATCTTGCGCATTTGCACACCTGCTTTTCGTTTTCATTTTCACGACTGCAAGTGTGAAAACCTTGAGTTGGAAGTCATGTCGATGGCATTAAAATCATCACTAGATTATTACGAATAATCTTGTTCATGTGGTCATTTCACCTCTAACTCAATAATGGTCACACAGTTGGCAAGACACAAAAACTTTACTCACTTTGCATTTTTGTTAATATGACCTCATTTTATAAGTTTGTGATGCAATGATATTCTGGTGATTGTGATTGAATCCTTGTTACAATGGTGGTATGATATTCTATTGTCTTTGATCAAATTCCTTGGTGCAATGGTTCCATGAGAATGCATTAACATTGTGATTAAACCCATGGTGCAATGGTCGATGTAGTGGTTTCTTTGAATCATACATATACTATTGTTAATTTAACATATAGACCAATTGTTGGTTATGAACACTATGGTTTTCAAATAGTAATTGGATATTTGGTCATAATCTTTTGGTTATGTATGTTATGGATTTCGATGAGTATGTGATTAATCTTTTTGATATTTGGATTGTGATGTGAATGATTTGGATTACCAAGGCACCGTCAATTGTACATGAAAAAATGAATGTTTTGCATGGTTCTAATTCATTTCACCACCCTCGCACGCATAGGCATTAAATGTCTGCCTTGCATCTCGGGTTACCTCTGCTTGTTTTGAGAAAACTGTGGGAATTGGTCCTGTGCCTAGCCTGTCTAACTTCCTCACCGTTTACCCTGCTGACTGTGTGCTCCCTCCTATGGCCCCTGTAGTGCGCATAGAACCTAATGGCATCCAAACGCTACTGTTATTTGACAACGCTCGTGAGGACCTGAAGAGTAATGGGTGGTTGGTTTTCATCCAAAAATTTGAGGGTTTCAACGTCACGGTCGCTCAGTAGTTTTCCCTCACATTTGATGGATGTAGGGCCAAAGTTGGAGACATTCAACTTGAATTGAACAAAGAATTCCTCAGTTCAGCCACGAGTTTGCCAGCTAAAGGGAAGAGGTGGTTTAAGAATTCGAATGTGGATGAAGTGACATGGCTGCTCCTTTTTACCTCAAGAAAAATTATTAGTTGTGATAAAGGTATGCCAGTCACGGCCCTTAAGTCTCGATGGCATGATTTATTGGCCATTATTAAGCAATTTGTTATTGCAAAGGTAGATATGGTTTAGTGTTTCTTTACCATCTTCGACTGCTTATGAATTTCATATATTTCCCTTTGACTATGCCTCACTACCTCCTATGCAGTTTGTATAATATGTCTAAACGATTTAAGCGGGAGAAGGCTGACTCCAGCCTCTTCCATCACTGTTTGATCAAAATCATTATTGTTCATCATTTGAGGCTGAGTGGTGACTGTTGGAAAGATTTCCTGTTGAGGAATGGATTTGCCACTCCTGAATGTGGTCAAGTGGACAAGACTGTGGTCACCGAAACCCTTGTTGGGCCTGCCGTGCCAGCTCCTACCCTCCTACCCACTATCGAACCCTCGACCTGCCCCAACATTAACCTACCCGACGCTCTGCCTGACCCATGTTCGAAAGACAATGCTAAGACTGTTAAGAGGCCTATAAGGAAAAAAGGCAAGGGTAATATAGATGTCAACAGCAAAGGTAAGAAGGCTACACGATGGGTATCTAGGTGTGCTCGTAACAAGCCCAAACAAAACACAGACCAGAAGCCAATTGTTTTGAGTGAAGACTCAGATTCTGAGATTGAGTGATTTTTGACCGAGGAATACCCATACTCACATGGCCTCTGTTCTGTTGAACCCTATGACTACGTATCCAACCTCCCACCATGGCTTAAGGATGACCCTAACTTCCCCGGGATCAAGTTTGACAGTGGAACCCCTGGTAATTTAAAAGATGCTTCACCTGTAGTGACTCGGCCCAATCAACACCAATGCACTCAATGCAACTCTTGGCTCGAATGATACTACACAGATGTCCCTCTATTGCAATCCAAAATTAAGTCCTTGGAGGACCGGGTGACTGTGTTGTCTAAGGGAAATGATAGACTGCAAGCCAATGATAAGAGGCAAAAGACCACGGGTTCTATTGTGTTCAAAAATATTGAGGCAACCACTACCATTGTTAACTCGAAATTGTTCTGACCGAATCGTATCCCTACAGCCAAGGTATGTTATTTCAACATTGATTTTTGAACGATTTGCTTTGCGTTGAATTAGTATCAAAGATTTGTTTGATAAATCAAATATAGTCTGTTTCGATTGAATTGATTCAATACAATTTCATTTGTTCTGAATTGGCATAAAAGATTTGGTTTGTTTTAGCGTGAATGCTTTGCTTTGCGTTGAATTAGTAATTAAGGGTTTGTTTGATAGATCGCATACATTTCTGTTATCATTGGATGAATTTAAAACGATTTTGTTTGTAAATATGACCATCTACAAAATCGTGAGATTCTGTAGCTAGTCATAAAATTTAGATTTTTGTTGATTTTACAATTAAAACACTATCTAAAATTGTTTACTCTTACCCATCAACAGGTACATATGAATTTCAATGGGAATTGGATCTACTGTAGCAGTTTAGAACATGCTTTTTGTTACATAGTTTTGTTTTAGGTTGTTAGTCTTAGGCAGAAATAGGAATCTGGGAGATTGTTCCCATATTTTTTGCAAACAGTTTTGATATTTTCCATAGGGGATGTTTCATCCTATGGCCTTTATATACTTATTATTTTTTGTAAAAAAGCCATCATTGCTTGGAGACAGAGTCTATGGATTGATGATTATACAAACTTGAATAGAAGTGGATTTTTTGTACGACTTTAGCTTCAATTTATCTTACTTTTGTTCAAGTTTCTGTGCATTTTAATTTGTAATCAAATTATTGACTACTTTAGATATCAAGATTTGTTACAGGTTGATGCGATATGAATTAAGTTTTGTCCATATTTGATGTATCTCATGTTACTTACAACAATTACCCTATTTTAATTTAATGAAAAGAAGGTTTATCTTCTTTGTTAAATGAACAGTTATGTACAAATCTTCGCACTGGGATTTATCTAAATGTGATGATCTGTAAACTATAAAATTGTTGTTGCTATACCTCTTGTTTGTTTTGTCATTCGTATTCAAGAGCGTCGCTGCTTCCTGTTTATGAGAATATTTTTGCAAAATCTGGTGCGGGTTTCCCCCATCAAATAGCTAAATTGAATACAATGCACAGGACAAATAGGAAGCGCTAATTTTAGGTCAGTTTGTTATTTTATTCTAGTAGTTTAATTGATATAAGGATTCATTGTAGTTTAGAAAGTTATACAATACAGTTTGTTGTTTTTATTACTTAGTTAGATAACTATCATTTCATTTGTTAGCACAGATTATTACTTTTATTGCTTAGTTAGATAGTTGTCATTTTATTTCTTTCTCATAAAAGTTATAAAAAAAATAAATAATAGCTTCGCTGTCAAAAGACAATTTACAAATGATTTTGCAAATTTCGATTAAAATTTGTATTCTGTAAATAATGTACATATACAATCGAGATTTAATTGTATTGATAGTTGAACATTCAATAAGTAGAATTATTGTTGTATAATATTAGTAAGTAAACTGTATATATAGTTTTCGATTTGTATATAGTTTGCAGTAGTTGTTTTTCACTTAGATTAGTTTCTTTAGTTTAGTTTTTTTCTTTCACTTTCCTAGGAATTAGATCGGCTAATGGAGCTGCTAAACCCATCAGAGTGGGTTAATCCAAACGGCTTGGGTTATTTAGACAACCCCGGACTGGATCCACTTCTCCAGTTGACGAGTGGTCAATTTTGCCCGTCAACAAATGGCGCTAGAAGGAGGGCCTGAAAATTATTAATGGCACGAGGCGGTTGTAAGAATCCTCCACCACCCAACCATTCACCTATAGTGACAAGAAGTCATTCAAATGACAACATCATCCCTCAAACAACAACCACATCAAATGACGATCTACAGATCACAGTCGAACTAGTAACCCCAAATCCTACAGGTGGTGACCTACAGGAGATTGTCCGCCAATCTCTCTTAAGAACACATAGTGCCTTCACCCGTTTAAGACAACCAAATCGACCTTTGGACCAACCATTATATTTCTCTGATATCAGAGAACAACTTGGAGGCACTAACCTCACTTTAAACCCTACAGATCCAACCCTCACTCCTGCTGCAAGAGGATCTGGAATACCACCCTCACCACCCCCATCATCTCCTTCTTCTTCTGGAGAAGAATCTTCTGATGAAGGCAGTTCCTCTTCTCAGCCTTCCACACCACCTACACCAATGGCCAACCAGAACAATCCTGCCAGACCCTGGCTTGACCAAGATGCAGAAGCCGTACCTGGGCCTCAACATCCCTTACCCAAACATCTGGAGAAGTGGCTCCCCAAGTTTGACCCTGACTCTAAACAGATCGCTGAAGATCACATTAAAAAGTTTATGTTAGCCATTAGACTCCGTAATGTCAAGCACAAAGACGTAGTCTATAGGTTGTTCCCCTATACTTTCGAGGGCAATGTCTCTATCTGGTACTTGTCCCAGCAACCCCATACCATCGTGTCTTGGGAGAAGTTCGAATCCTTCTTTCTCGAGAAGTTTGGAGACGATAAGTCCCCAGAAGTTCTAGTCATGGAGCTTTCTAGTTTAAGAATGAAACCCAAGGAGAAAATAAAATACTTTAACCAAAGATTCTTAACACTAAAGAACCGAATCCCTACAGATTCAATGCCTACTGAGAATATTATCATAGCATACTTTACTAAAGCCTTGCATCAAAGTATATCCATTTGGGTAAAAGGATCTAAGAAAGCCACGTTGTTAGAGGCCTTCGAAGAGGCCAGCCAGATTGAAAAAGACATCCTTAGTTTAAAAGACACTACTAGCAACGAAACAGAGACTAGTTCATCTTACAAAAAGAAAATCGAAATACTCCGTAGACCTGCTCAAAATAAAACACAACCTGAAAGCTCAGATTTAGAAAACTTAACTAAAGTCGTTCAAAAACTGTCAAATGAAGTTATAGAAAAGGGCCTTACAAACCCCTGGTTAGGAAGTCTTTTCCCACCAATTGACCTAATTCAAATACCGAGGGCCTAAATCTAGAAAGCCTGCAATTCACCATTCAAACAATTCTAGAAGCCCAGAATAACTTGATGCCCCCTGAGATCCTTGAGGAAGTAGTTGAACAAGAGACAGTTGAAGAAGAAGAATATTCTCCAAACATTTTTGGACACTTCTCGGATAGCATCTTTCAAGCTAATTTCGAGACGGTACATCCCTACAATACTAGGAGTAAGACAACAAACAAACCTTCTTCCGAAAACACTACGACTTTGCCCCCAAAACAACCTAAACCAGCTGAGGCTAAATAGAGTCATGTAAACCCAAACTTAGATTATGATTTAGTTGAAGATCTAAAAAAGTTAAGGGCTAACATTTCTATTTATGAATTATTGAAATTTCTGTTTTTGCTTCAAAAAAGGCTACAGAATATCGCAGAGAATAGCAAAAATGGTAATCCAAGCAGTAACAAAGTTTTTTAGAACAACACAAAAGTTTCTCATAAGACCTATGCTAAGAATAATTCTGATCCTCACGAGAAAGGAAACCTTCCTGTAAATAATGTAACAAATGTAGATAAATTATCTTTATAGGCCGCGAGTAAAAAGTCACAAACTTCCACCATTAGTACTCGCAGAAATGTACCTCCATTTTTGTTAAATTTCGAAATCTTCAAGAGGAATGTGCACAATTGTATGGTAGATTCAGGAGCGTCATCCAATGTAATTCCATGGTCTGTATGTTAGAAGATTAATGCTAAAGTTGAACCATCTACCTTAAAAATCATCCAACTTGATCGAACTAGTGTTAAAGTTATAGGAGAATTAAGGAATGTGCTTATAAGATTATCGTCTAACCCCAAAGTTCATCAAGTGATTGATATTATTGTTGTGGATATTCCAAAAGTTTATGATTTGTTTCTAAGCAGAGACTGGTCAGAGCATCTACACAACTATTTTGTGACGGATTGGTCTCATCTATGGCTGCCCGAGAATGGCAAGCCCAACAAAATCAAGGTAAATCGTGAACGCTACCTAAATCTCATAGTCACAGATTTAAATGATCTCAATGAACCATTTACACCTTCCACCGATTCACCCGAAATACAAGGGATGGATACCTTTTTCGGCAATTTCATGGCTGAGACTTACGCTATCATTAATCCATAACAGTAGTCCGAGATTGTAGCATATATGCAGCCAACAGTTTCGACACAATGGTCTCAAGCACCCGATAAAAACTAAATTTGGTCTCTTTACTTTGACGGGTCAAAGTCCAAGGAAGGAGCTGGTGCAGACTGCGTTATTATTGATCCAGCAGGTAACAAAACCCTGATTGCATGTAGGCTAGAATTTGAATGTACTAATAACACAACAAAATATGAGGCTTTATTGCAGGGCCTCAGAAAAGAGTTAGATATGAACATTCAAAATTTGACTGTCTTTGGGGATTCGAAAATCATGGTTATACAGGTAAGAGATTCTATCCATTGTCTGTCTCCACATCTTAAAAGCTACCAATCTGAGGTATGGAATTTAATGAATAAGTTTTATGCTTTCAATATAAATTCTATTCCTAGATTAAATAATTCTGAAGCTGATCTATTAGCTAACGTAGCTTCCAAACTCTTTTCTGTAGAAGGATTGTCCCCTAATGAATTCTCCGTCGAACTATTGTTCAGGCCATCCATTCCCGACAACATCACGAATTGGAGAGTCTTCGACGACGATCAACATATTATTAGCTTCCTGCATATGGAAGAAAATTTCCAAGGCGCGATGATTGACGAATGCACTCATGATGACAATCTGCGTGATTTCACGGTAATACCAGATCCGAGATCTCCTGAATCTTCATCGGACATGGTAAATTCGATCCCTAAATCTGTAGTTAGATTAGAAAAATTTTATGATCTTCAAGACAAATTTAAAAAATCGGTCAACTGTAAAACAAATAGTTCCTCTTTATCGTATGAAAAAGTAAACTTGGGAACTAATGACAATCCACAGTGCATTAATTTAGGGGTGGGGTGTTCTGAACAAGAAAAAGCCGCATTTGTTAAATTGTTTAAGGAATTCAAAGATGTTTTTGCATGGACGTATGATGACCTTAAAACTTTCGACCCTAACATCATACAACACGTCATTCCTATGAAACCCTAAACCTTACCGTTTCAACAAAAGTTAAGAAAAATGCACCCTAAGCTCGAACTGACTGTAAAAAAAGAATTAAATAAACTTCTGAATGCTAAGATGATTTTCCTAGTTAGGCACATGCAATGGGTTTCTAACCTTGTCCCTATCTGGAAGAAGAGTGGTGAAATCTGACTATGTGTCGATTTCTGAAACCTTAATAGAGCGTCTAATAAAGACAACTACCCTGTCCCACCCATGGAACAGATCCTTCAATAGGTATCTGGTTCTGAAAGACTATCCTTATTGGATGGTTTTTCAGGGTACAACCAAGTCCTGATGTCTCCTCCAGACCAACTTAAAACTACCTTCCGCACTCCATAGGGCACCTACGCTTATAGGAAAATGCCCTTTGGACTCATTAATGTCGGTGCCACTTTCCAGAGAGAGATGAATATCGCTTTTTGAGGCTTAATCAATCAATCTATCATAGTTTACCTAGATGATTTTATTGTATTTTCAAAAACAATACTGATCATCTAGCTCATTTAAGAGTCGTTCCGCAGTGATGTCGTAAATACGCCATTTCCTTGAATCCTAAAAAATATATCTTCGCAGTAGAACAAGGTAAACTCTTAGGATTTATTGTGTGAAGCAAAGGGATGATTATCAACCTTGAAAGGACCTAATTCATCTCGAAACTTCCCCCTCCCTCATCCAAACAGTCTATGTAGTCTTTCTTAGGCCAGATAAACTTTGTCAGGAGATTCGTCCCCAGTTTCTCTGAAATGGTGAGACCTTTACAGAATTTAATTAAGAAAGACACGCAATATAATTGGGGACCCTTAGAAAACCAAGCTTTTAATTCAATAAAAAAGGCCATAATAGATGCTCCTTCCCTCATGAGCCCCGACTTTTCGCAAGACTTCACGCTCTACACTTTTGCTTCTGACTGCTCCTATGCTACTGTCCTAACTCAAAAGAACACTGAAAACAACGAAGTCCCAATTGCCTTTATGAGCTCTGCTTTCAAAGGTGCAGAACTTAATTAGCCAACAGTAGATCAGCAAGCCTACACTGTTTTTAAAGAAATCAAGCACTTCCGATCTTATCTTTTGAAATCTAGGACGAAAATTATTGTCCCTTACCCAGCCGCTAGAAATCTGTTAGTGTAGAAAGAACTAGGTGAAAAGAGGGTGAATTGGGTCACTTCCTTACAAGAGTATGACATAGAAATCACCCCAGCACAAATAGTGAGAGTCCAAGGGTTGTGAAAATTAGTTGCTGACTCAACAGCAGGACAGCAAGAAGAAAACGATATGTCAAACCCAGGACAACACAATCAAAATTCAATCTGTTGTGCACAAAACTCTGTCAGTCCCTGGTATGATGATATAAGATTCTGTCTTGAACATGGGTTAGCCCCCCGTCACCTGGATCCTACTAAAAGAAGAGTGTTAATATTAAAATCTACCTCCTTTCAGTTGATTAATGGTATTCTGTTTCGTCAAAATTTTGATGGAGTACTAATGCGCTGTCTTGAGAAAGATGAAGCAAAAAAGGTCTAACTAGAATTGCACACAGGAGAAGCTGGTGGGCATTTTGGTGGTGAAACCACTGCCCATAAAGTTTTAAGAGCTGGTTATTACTGGCCCACACTTTTTAGAGATGCTCATGCCTTGTTTCGTGCAAGTGTATTATTTTTCAAAAAGCATTTGGGCAGATACATAAACCAACCTTTCCTTTGCAGCCTGTTTCAGTAGACTCCCCTTTTTAGCAGTGGGTTCTTGATATTATAGGTCCAATCAATCTGTCATTCTCATATTAGCATAAGTTTATCATAACAACCACGGACTACTTCACCAGATGATCTGAATCTGCCGCATTAAGAACAGTAAATGCCAGTCAGGTAATTGCCTTTTTAAATTCAAATATTATTACTCGTTTTGGTATCCCTGACTTTTTAGTATTCGATAACGCTTCTTATTTTTCGTCTCTTGAGATGAGCGAGTTCGCTCTAGAAAAAGGAATTAAATTGAAGTATTCTGCCAGCTATTACCCTCAGGGCAATGGATTAGCATAATCAACAAATAAGAATCTGATTAAAATCATCAAGAGAACAGTATCTGAAAATCACAAAAATTGGCACAATGCACTGTTAAACGCAATATGGGATAATAGAGTAACATCGAAAACTGCTGTAGGTAACTCTCCCTTCTTTCTCGTCTATGGTAGAGAAGCAATTCTGCCACCACATATTCTTCTTCCCTCACTACAACTTTCACAGAAAATACAAGAAGAAAACTGCCCCCCTTTGGAGAATAGAATTAACACTTTAATAAAACTAGAAGAGGTAAGAGCTCAAGCAAAACGTAAGTTAGATTAGCATCAACTAATGGTCAAAATCTGGTTTGATTCTAACTCTGCCTCTGATAGGAACTTCGAAGTAGGTGACCTTGTCTTGAAATGGGACAAACCGCATGAGGGAAAGGGAGAGCATACAAAGTTTCAGAACTTATGGCTAGGACTGTTTGTAATTGTTGAGAAATTGGGTCCCAGCTCTTTCCGATTACATAATTTAGAGGGACATCCAGACACCTATCTGGTGAATGGCCAAGCTCTGAAAATATATTTCGCTTGATGACAACCTTTTGTATACTGTGTAACTATTTTTCTTTTGTTTTCTTTTCTTTTGTTGTTTTGGTTTTGATTTTTCCCTTACGCTTATCAATTTTCGCTTTTTGGAAATACACATACCTGCATTATGAACTGTTTAAACAAAGAAAACATAAAATTCTTTCTCTGAAATGACTGCTAAAAGTTGTCTAAACATCAATTATAATATACTTCTGAAATTTACAGCCATGTTGAGGAAAGACTGTTGTTTGAAAGAAGTTTATTGATTTCAATTTGTAAGTAAAGCCTGTCACGATCATCCATTATCTTCTTACGTTGTCCCTGTTCCTTAAGGGAATAACTTAGAAGATGTCTCCCTTCTTTCGAAGGTCGGTTTTGTAAAAAAATCATCTCTGAATCTTAATGAACGACAGTTTTAAAAATTCTTTCAAGGTCTGTAAAAATATGTCTAAAATATCATAATTTTCAGCGTTACCCTGCTCAATTATATATATTTAAAAAATAAATCATAAAAGAGCTGTGGGAAGTGCTTGTAAACCCACCGGGATGCTGAACAGGTCTGCTGGCAGTGGGTGAATGCATGCATGATGCCAGGACAACTTTTTCGGGTTATTGAATAGGCCCGCTGGCAGCGAAACAATGTTGGGTATATGAAAATTTGCAAATATGGAATCTCTTGACCTTAAAATGTCCTTTATTCTGATCTGGAAGTTCTTGGCAGGATACGGATATCAGAGTGGGTTAAATGGAAACCTTGTCGAGGCTATGGATGCCTGCTAGCCAGTGGCTCTGTCAACAGTATTGGAGATTTATATTTAATATCATGACTCGCTTGTCTTAAGACTATTATCAGTTTTCATCTTTTAAGCACAGCTGGAATTCTTTGATTAATGATGATGTTTAAACAATTTTCTGGTTGTTTTTGAGTTAGAATTATTCTCATTATCATAATCTGGATTTGTTCTTATGGTAGAAATAACTGCTTCTACCAGTGTGTCACCATTGTTGGCAGCCATTTTGTATTTTTATCTTTTCCTTACAAGCTTCCCACACAAGGGTTTTGAACTCTTAATACTCATTGCAATCTTTTAAATAAAACGACACGATTATCTTGCACATTTTCACACCTGCTTTTCGTTTTCATTTTCATGACTGCAAGCGTGAAAACCTTGAGTTGGAAGTCATGTCGATGGAATTAAAATCATCACTAGATTATTACGAATAATCTTGTTCATGTGGTCATTTCACCTCTAACTCAATAATGGTCACACAGTTGGCAAGACACCAAACCTTTACTCACTTTGCATTTTTGTTAATATGACCTCATTTTATAAGTTTGTGATGCAATGATATTCTAGTGATTGTGATTTAATCCTTGATACAATGGTGGTATGATATTCTATTGTCTTTGATCAAATTCCTTGGTGCAATGGTTTCATGAGAACACATTAACATTGTGATTAAACCCATGGTGCAATAGTCGATGTAGTGGTTTCTTTGAATCATACATATACTATTGTTAATTTAACATACATACCAATTGTTGGTTATGAACGCTATGGTTTTCAAATAGTAATTGGATATTTGGTCATAATCTTTTGGTTATGTATATTATGGCTTTCGATGAGTATGTGATTAATCCGTTTGATATTTGGATTGTGATGTGAATGATTTGGATTACCAAGGTGCCACCGATTGTACATGAAAAAATGAATGTTTTGCATGGTTCTAATTCATTTCACCACGCTCGCACGCATAGGAATTAAACGTCTTCCTTGCATCTTGGGCTACCTCTGCTTGTTTTGAGAAAACTGTGGGAATTGGTCCTATGCCTAGCCTGTCTAACCTCCTCACCGTTTACCCTACTGACTGTGTGCTCCCTCCTATGGCCCCTGTAGTGCACATAGAACCTAATGGCATCCAAACACTGTTGTTATTTGACAACTCTCATGAGGACCTAGAGAGTAATGGGTGGTTAGTTTTCATCCAAAAATTTGAGGGTTTCAACCTCACGGTTGCTCAGCAGTTTTCCCTCACATTCGATGGATGCAGGGCCAAAGTTGGAGACATTCAACTTGAATTGAATGAAGAACTCCTTAGTTCAGCCATGGGTTTGCCAGCTAAAGGGTAGAGGTAGTTTAAGAATTTGAATGTGGATGAAGTGCCATGGCCGTTCCATTTTACCTCAAGAAAAATTATCAGTTGTGATAAAGGTATGCTAGTCACACCCCTTAAGTCTCGATGGCATGATTTATTGGCCATTATTAAGAAATTTGTTACTTGCGAAGGTAGATATGGTTTAGTGTTTCTTTACCATCTCCAGTTGCTTATGAATTTCATAGATTTCCCTTTGAATATGCCTCACTACCTCCTACGTAGTCTGTATAAAATGGCTAAACGATTTAAGCGAGAGAAGGATGAATCCAGCCTCTTCCATCACTGTTTGATCAAAATCATTATTGTTCATCATTTGAGGCTGAGTGGTGACTATTGGCAAGCTTTCCTGTTGAGGAATGGCTTTGCCACTCCTGAATGTGGTCAAGTGGACAAGAATATGGTCACCGAAACCCTTGTCGGGCCTGCCGTGCCACCTTCTACCCTCCTACCCATTGTCGAACCCTCAACCTGCCCCAACATTGACCTACCCGATGCCCTGCCCAACCCATGTTCGAAAGAAAATGCTAAGATTGTTAAGAGGCCTATAAGGAAAAAGGGCAAGGGTAATACAGATGTCAACAACAAAGGTAAGAAGGCTGGACGATGGGTATCTAGGTGTGCTTGTAACAAGCCCAAACAAAACATAGACCAGAAGTCAATTGTTTTGAGTGAAGACTCAGATTCTGAGATTGAGTGATTTTTGACCGAGGAATACCCATACTCACATGGCCTATGTTCTGTTGAACCGTATGACTACGTATCCAACCTCCCACCATGCCTTAAGGATGACCGTAACTTCCTTGGGATCAAGTTTGACAGTGGAACCCCTGGTAATTTAAAAGATGCTTCACCTGTAGTGACTCGGCCCGATCAACAACAGTGCACTCAATGCAACTCTTGGCTCAAACGATACTACACAGATGTCCTTCTGTTGCAATCCAAAACTAAGTCCTTGGAGGATCGGGTGACTGTGTTGTCTAAGGAAAATGATAGAATACAAGCCAACGATAAGAGGCAAAAGACCACGGGTTCTATTGTGTTCAAAAATATTGAGGCAGCCACTACCATTGTTAACTCAAAATTGTCCTGACCGAATCGTATCCCTACAACCAAGGTATGTTATTTCAACATTGATTTTCGAATGATTTGCTTTGTGTTGAATTAGTATCAAAGATTTGTTTGATAAATCAAATATAGTCTGTTTCGATTGAATTGATTCAATACGGTTTCGTTTGTTCTGAATTGGCATAAAAGATTTGGTTTGTTTTAGCGTGAATGATTTTCTTTGCATTTAATTAGTAATTAAGGGTTTGTTTGATAGATCACATACATTTATGTTATCATTGGATGAATTTAAAACTATTTTGTTTGTAAATATGACTAGCTACAGAATCGTGAGATACTGTAGCTAGTCATAAAATTTGGATTTTTGTTGATTTTACAATTAAAACACTATCTAAAATTGTTTACTCTTACCCATCTACAGGTACACACAAATTTCAATAGGAATTGGATCTGCTGTAGCAGTTTAGAACATGCTTTTTGTTACATAGTTTTGTTTTAGGTTGTTAGTCTTAGGCAAAAATAGGAATCTGGGAGATTGTTCCCATATTTTTTGCAAACAGTTTTGATATTTTCCACAGGGGATGTTTCATCCTATGGCCTTTATATACTTATCATTTTTTGTAAACAAGCCATCGCTGCTTGGAGACAGAGTCTATGGATTGATGATTATACAGACTCGAATAGAAGTGGATTTGTTGTACGACTTTAGCTTCAATTTATCTTACTTTTTTTCAAGTTTCTGTGCATTTTAATTTGTAATCAAATTATTGAATACTTTAGATATCAAGATTTGTTACAGGTTGATGCGATATGAACTCAGTTTTGTCCATATTTGATGTATCTCATGTTACTTACAACAATTACCCTATTTTAACTTAATGAAAAGAAGGTTTATCTTCTTTTTTAAATGAACAGTTATGTACAAATATTTGCACTGGGATTTATCTAAATGTGATGATCTATAAGCTATAAAATTGTTGTTGCTATACCTATTGTTTGTTCTATCATTCGTATTCAAGAGCGTCGCTTCTTCCTGTTTACAAGAAGCTTTTTGCAAAATCTGATGCGAGTTTCCCCCATCAAATAGCTAAATCGAATACAGTGCACAGGACAAATAGGAAGTGCTAATTTCAGGTCAGTTTGCTATTTTATTCTAGTAGTTTAATTGATATAAGGATTCACTGTAGTTTAGACAGATATATAATACAATTTGTTGTTTTTATTACTTAGTTAGATAACTATCATTTCATTTCTTAGCACAAATTATTACTTTTATTGCTTAGTTAGATAGTTGTCATTTTATTTCTTTCTCATAAAAGTTATAAAAATAAAAAATAATAGCTTCGCTGTTAGAAGACAATTTACAAATGATTTTGCAAATTTCGATTAAATTTTTTATTCTGTAAATACTGTACATATACAATCGAGATTTAATTGGATTGATAGCTGAACATTCAATAAGTAGAATTATTGTTGTATAATATTAGTAAGTAAACTATATATATAGTTTTCGATTTGTATATAGTTTGCAGTAGTTGTTTTTCACTTAGATTAGTTTCTTTAGTTTAGTTTTTTTCTTTCACTTTCCTAGGACTTAGATCGGCTAACAGAGCCACTAAACCCGTCGGAGTGGGTTAATCCAAACGGCTTGGATTATTTAGACAACCCCGGACCGGATCCACTCCTCCAGTTGATGAGCGGTCAATTTCGCCTGTCAACAGTGTGTTACATTAGCATAAGTCATCAAGGAATATAAATCCCTTAGCTCTTCAAGTTGGTTCTTTATAATCCCTTCACTCTTCAGTTATAAAATCCCAATATTTGAAAGTAAAGGACTATTGATTCAGGAAATAAATATTACAGGAAAGAATGATACTTACTAAAGAACTAATTGAATGCTATAGAAATAAATCTATTATATAGTGTCTTAAACATTATAACAACTCCCACCAACCAAAAGGTCATGGTATGCTTATGTGGTTTCAACAAGAGGAAACAAACATTCTAACTAATGAACTGAAAACATGAACAATTCCTCAACCACTCAAGAATAGGAGATGCTAGTTTGAGGAATTATAACACACTACAACTTAATTAAAAAAATGCAAACACAAAATATACACAAGAAGGTGCATTCACTAGCAACCTCTTCAAGCGCACCCTAGCTTGAAGAGGATCGATTAATCCTTGTAAAATATCTTATCTCAAGTCGAAGGAACAATAACTTTATTTATTCAAAACACTTCAACTCACAATCTATGATCTACAACTTCTATACTTCTAACCCTAACTATGTGGAATTCAAAATCTACCCTAACTCAAGATGAAAATGAGTATGTTTATAATGGGGAGTCCTTGGATCCCTCCATATTGCTAGGTATTTTTTAGGCTCGACACAACTAGTCTTACCCCCAAAATCACTAGCTCCCTCACATCAAATATCTTTCATTTTGGCAGGCTATTGAGGAAATATATTTTGGGGCACACAATCCTTCTTTATCAACTACTTAATTGATGTCCTATTCTAGAGGGTTCACAAGACCAACTCCCTCCTTGATCAACCAACTTGATGGTTTTTTTGGATTGCAAGTCCATCCCCATTTTGCTCATGCTAAAGAAATGTTGAAAGTGCATGTTCATAGGCTCGTTGTCTTCTTGGTCGGGCTAAAATAGTTGGTTAAATATGTGTGCCCTCATCTTCTAATGAACAATTTCCATCTACAGTATAGGTCCTTTGTTAACTTTATGAGTTTATAAAGGTTTTGGGATAGAATGGATTCTACAACCCATTTACTTCCTTTTAATTTATAACTTGGGTCAATATTGGTGAAAGGCATTCAACACTAATGAAACAATAATATAATAATTTTGGAATGATAATATTTCATACCTAGTAAAAATATCATTCATAACTAATCTTTAGATTTGTCACTAACAACCATTCACTAGGATACAATAAAACTTGAACATTTTCAACACAAAAACTCATGAAATATAGTCTAAACAACCATTCTAAGTAATTAATAAACAAAGTGTTTAATGGCTACAAAACTAGTTAGTGCAATAGGTATTGAACTTAAAAGTGGCAATGACCAAGATTTTTCGAGAGGTAAATGACCATAAAGTATGAGCAAAATAGGATAATTATGGGGCTCATAATACCTCCTGACTTAAATGTTTGCACATCCTCTATGCAACAAAAAGAAAGAAATGAAAGGAAGGGGAAGGGTGGGGTTATTGGTTATTAGCTTCCAATTTCCCCTCTTGTTGTTGACTATTGCTTTCATCAACTACCGTAGAAGTCACTTGTTTCTCTTCATTTGTGGCTACATTTTGTAGGTCTACCTTTGTCTTCATATCTTCCATTGTCTTACTTCTCCTTGTAGATTTTAACGTTGCACAATTAATTACTGAAAATATATTCCTAATAAAATAAAAAAATATACAATGGCACACACACACACACACACATTACACAGATATTTTACCCTTGAAACCCAAACCAGGAAAACCAACAACTTGTTTAGAGTCGCACATCTAATTCTTTATTCATCATCTATCTTTATTGTTTACAATACAATATATATATGATCTCGCAACATTTGAAACCCTTAATCCATTGACCTGGATTAGTCAACAAACCTAATTCCTTAACCAGAATTAGAAAAACATGTGTTGAAAAAACACTAAAAACAAACACAAAAAATTTCCACACCCATCACAATTCAACGTTTGGGGTTGGTCGTGAAAATAATATAACACATGCCCAACAATCTCCCACTTGTTGTTTTCTTTGCATACTAGGGTTCACAGAATTACATATTCAATAATCCAGGGCAACAATGTTCATTGCTTATATACACCAAGAGAAATTATTAGTGCTCACAAACTTTGTCAATGTATTTGCAACATTCTTCAAAGTTTCCACCTTCATCAACAAAAAAATCATTTCTTCAACCATGTCTCTCACAAATTGATACTCAACATTAATATGCTTTGTATTTGAATGATAAGTCGAGTTCTTTTCTAGAAACATTGCACTCTAACTATCACAATCTATCATTATAACTTGTTGTACCAACCCAATACCTGAACACAACCTATGTAACCATATTGCTTCCTTGCTTGCATGAGTGGATTCCATGTATTTAGCTTCTGTAGTTGAGAGTGTCACTACAGACTGTCTTTTTTTCATCTAACCAATTGCGCCTCCAAACAAGTTAAACACACACCTACTTGAATATCTTCTACTATCTATATCTCTAGCCCAATATGCATAAAAAAATCCATGTATGTCCAACACTTTATCCAATCCTGATCTTCCTAGGTAGCACAATCCATAACTAGTAGTATCACACAAATACCTGAAAACTCTCTTTAGTGATGTCCAATGCTCCTTCCCTAGCTTTTACATATACCTACTCAAAACTCCCACTCCATGTGCAATGTCTAGTTTAGTACAGACCATTGCGTACATCAAACTGCCAACTGCACTAGCATATGGAACATGGTACATGTACTCTTCATCTTCTTGTGTATTGGGACACTGATTTGTAGATAAATTTACACCCACAGGAACATGAACCCTGGTCGATTTACATTCCTGCATATTAAACCTCTGCAATATTGTCTCGCCATATTTCCTCTAATTTAACCAGAGTTTCTTGTTTGCCCAATCTATTTTAATTTCCATGCCCAAAATGAAATTTTTAGCACCAAGATCCTTCATGTCAAATTTAGAGGACAACCAAGTTTTCACATCTTGGATAATCCCCTTGTCGTTTCCTATCAACAACATAGCATCCACATACAAGACCAAATAAATAATATGATCACCAATTAATTTGAAATACACAGAGTGATCATCTTTGTTCCTTGTGAAGCTAAGTCCCAACATATAAGTATCAAATTTTTGATACGACATCCTTGGTGATTTCTTTAACCCATACAAGGACTTTTTCATCCTGCATACTAGCTCTTGCATTCCCTTCACTACAAATCCTTGTAGTTTCCTCATGTATATTTCTTCTTCCAAATCCCCATGTAGGAATGTTGTCTTCATATTCATCTACCCTGCTTCAAAATCAAAAGAAACAACAACAAATAAACGAAATCTAATATAAGTTAACTTGGAAACAAAAGAAAAAATTTCACCAAAGTCAGTTCCCTCTACCTGGGAATAACATTTTTCTACTAGCCAAGCTTTGTGTTTGTCCACTTTTCCTTCTGCATTCAACTTCTTCTTAAACACCCATTTTCTTCTAATGGGATTTATTCTAGTTGGAAACTACACTAGATCCCAAGCCTCATTCTTGTCCAACACTTCCATTTCTTCCACCATGGCCTTTTCCAGATTTTTTCATCCTATGAATCCACTACCTCCCTAACAGTTCTAGGATCATCATTAGTAATAAAAAAAGTAAAATTTGAATGAAAATATGGTGGAGTATACCTTTCTAGTTTCCTTCTTTTCCAAACTGATCTTCTCAATACTGGAGTATGAGGCTCTTATTTTTCTTCTGATTCATGTTCTTGTAGAGTTTGATTCATTATCCTTCAATTCAAAATATATTTTCTCTAGTTCCTCTTCCCTTGGTAGGAATTCCTATTTGAAATCATCTTTGGTTTCTCTAAATACCACATTCATTTATACACTACCTTCTTAGTTTCTAGGTTCCAAAGATTATAACCATTAAAACCATCTTTATATCCAATAAAGATACACTTTCAGCGTTTTTATCTAGCTTACTCATGTTTTCGTTTGGAACCTGAACATAGGAATCACAAATAAATACCCTGATATGTGTAAGAGAGGGTTTCTTACCAATACATATCTCATGTGGAGTCTTGCCATCCAGTGTCGATGATGGTGATTGATTGACCAGGTAACATGAAATACCCACTGCCTCTGTCCATAATTCTTATCCTAACTGATGAAAATGTCATGTTGGCATTGATGTCAACATGAAGACAAGAAGTACTATAATGGAGTATGGAATGGAACTATGGTAAAAGCTACATGAATACTGAGTTACATGAGCGAAGTGGACTACTTGCTTGGTCGAGTTCTTTGAAATAATGAAAGAATGAAAATGAAAGAATGAGACAATTTAAATTACTACACTATTCGAGTCGAGTTATCCTGGTGACTATATATTCTGGTGAGACAGGGTCATGATGAAAGAAAAAATACTGGTGATTCTCCCTCTTTAATACATTCTCGTGCACTATCATTTCAAAGTGTAGTCGAAGGGAAATTTTTTGATGCAACATCGGGAACCATTGAGTCTTTCAGATCAACACGGTAGTCAATATTTCATAGCAAGTTTTGGTCACCATTCTTGCAAGGATGAAGTTGGATGACCCTTCAAACCCAAACAATTTCCAACAAATGGTTAGATCCACTCAAGCAATCAATTGTTGAATAAATTTGCATTGATATCAAAGGTTAGTAAGTGATCAAATATATGTGAAAATACAAATAAATGTGAAAATTTAAGTGGAAACAAAGTTTATGCAAAAGTGGAAATGAAAGTGGATTAAATATAAATATGACTTTAATAAATAACAAAAGTTGAAAAGTTAGGTGGAAGCGGAGTTTACGTAAAAGAGGAGTAAATATGAAAGTGGAATAAAGAAAAAGGTAAAAGTGAAATTGGATTAAAGAAAAAGGCAAAAGTGAAAGTGGAGTTAAAGAAAAAGAGTAAACGTGAAAGAGCAGAGTAAACGTGAAAGAGCACATGGTATGTGCACATGGTATTTTCAAACCATGGTGGTATTTACCCATGGTAAGGTAAAAAGTGAATTAAATCATGATAGTCAAAATCTATTGACCCAATTGAAAACATGACTAAACGATCTAAAAGGCACAATGGTTCATTGACATTGTATTAATTAAAATGGTATGATTAATATCTTATATTGAAAAGGCACATACTTATAATGAAGAGATACATTCCTATATTGAAGAGGTGCAATTGTTCAATTGTACATGACCATTGGAAGACTATTTAAATGTAAATTCTTTTTCAAAGAGGGTGTGTCTCTGGGATTGAAATCTAAAGATCAATAATAGTGTCAGAGACCAAGAACGTAAATGAATATATGCAATTGAAGACAAAGAATATTATGAATATTTGAATATTGAAGTACTTATCATAAAAAGGGAGGTTGGGTGTAGGTTGTAGCCTGCAAAGGAGGTTGTAGCCTCCTTCCAGTTGAAGCTGGTAAGCCAAGGTGTTGTAACATATTTTCAATTATAGATGAAGAAACTAGGGAGTTGGTGCTTCATTCTAGTCGGTGTTGATAAAATCTAGAGGGGTTGTAGCCTCCTTCTAGTTGGTTCTAATAAATTAGGGAATTGGTGTTTCCTTTGAGTTAGATCTCATAAATTAAATGTAATCTTTATTAAAAATAAGAAGAACATTTGTTGTTATTGAGTTTTCCACTTTAAAATTATGTGTATTGTAACTTTCTATTGATCATATGTTTTTATTTGAAAAAATTAATAATGAAGTGGTTTTAAATTGTGAAAAAAGGATAATACAGATTCACCCCCCCTTAGTATCAAACAATATCCCAACACTAACCCGACACCACTGAGCATTCACCTAGTTTTTTCCATCAATGTCCTATTCATCCTTTCTACAACTACATTATGTTGAGGTGTGTATGGAGTAGTCTTATACATTAATATACCACACTTCTTACATAATTCCTTGAATTGATTTATGCATAATTCTCCACCATTATTTGTCCTCAACACCTTAATTCTCTTATATGTCTGATTCTCCACAAGAGCCTTAAAATCTTTGAATTTGTTAAAGACTTCATATTTCTTCCCAAGGAAATAAATCCATGTATTCTTCAAGAAGCCATCTATAAATGAGACATAGTACACAAATTTTCCCAGTGATGAAACCGACACAGGTCCAAACACATCACTATGCACCATATTTAAAGTCTCCTCTACTCTCATATCTCTAGAGGAGAATATTACACGATTCCACTTCCCATATAAAAAATGTTCACATAAATCAAAATCCAAAGAGAAATTTATCAAACATTCAACCATACCTTTACCATATAGTACTTGAAGGCCCTTCTCTCTGATATGCCCCAGACTTTGATGCCATAGCATAGTCCTTTCTCCAGAAACTATAGGATTTTTTTCTTCTTCAACTACAATATCAAGAACAACAAAACTATTGCACCCATTACTAATAGTGCTTCCATGTAGCTTATATAGAGTTCCAAACCAAACTCCCTTCAACAACACCATTTATTTTCGAACCATCATGCAGGTTCCCTTTTCAAACATTGTTTTAACCCTTGCATCATCCATTTTTCTTACAAAAATAAAATTTCTATCCAATCCTAGGATGCGCATAAGATGTGTATAACACAAAGGAGTGTTTTAATCCTTCCACCCATGATATTCAACTTGAATTTTCCTCATCCTACAATATTGGTTGTAGAGTCATCTCCTAGAAAAATGTCACCTCCATCATACCTTTCATATTCAAAGAGCCACTCCCTGTGAGGAGTCATATGAAAGGATGCACCTAAGTCGACCAACTATGCCTCATGATCTACATGTGTTCTTGAAGAACCAAGTACAAATCGCCTCCTTCATCTGCGAAGGTTTTTTATTTTGTAGAAGGAGCATCATCATATCCCTTCCCTCCCTCAACACTTTTTTATCTACATTTTTTCTTATAGTGCCCTTATTTTCCACATCTCCAACATACATTTACAAATTTTCCGGGAGATTTAGAACTTCCCCTAGATTTAGATCTCCCACTTTAGGACTTAGATCTATTTATTTCATGGGAGCATCCTCTTGCAAATAATGCATTTGCGCTCTGTCCTTCCATGTTCTTCTACCTCATCTCCTCTGACAACAAGGATGAGACCACATCATTGAATATGAAAATAGTTGCAATACTACCTATGGCCACAACCATACTATCCCACGATTCGAGTAAAGAGAAAAATAAATTGATACACTTATCTTCTTTAGAAATCTTAATATCAATAGATAATATTTGACTTACAATAGTATTGAAGGCATTTAGATGCTCTATCACTGAGTCTCTATAATTTCGAGAGATTTAGAACTTCCCCTAGATTTAGATCTCCCACTTTAGGACTTAGATCTATTTATTTCATGGGAGAATCCTCTTTCAAATAAGGCATCTGCACTCTGTCCTTCCATGTTCTTCCACCTCATCTCCTCTGACAACGAGGATGAGACCACATCATTGAAGCTTAAAGTAGTTGCAATACTACCTATGGCCACAACCATATTATCCCACAATTCAGGTAAAGAGCACAATAAATTGATACACTTATCTTCATCAGAAATATTAATATCAATAGATAATAGTTGACTTACAATAGTATTGAAGGCATTTAGATTCTTTGTCACCAAGTCTCCATCTTTCATCCTAAGATTGTATAACTTCTTCCATAAGAAAAAATTGTTTACTAGGGACTTAGATGGACACAAATCCCCTAACTTATCCCATAATTCCTTGGTTGTAGCTTCCCTTAACACACTTAATAATTTGGAATATGAGAGACACAATCAAATTGTGCTCTACGCCTTCTGATCCAACTTTTCCCAGTATTTTTTTGGCATTCATGTAGTTTCAGTACATGGATCCACAACAAATCACTGATCTTTGTCCACCAACAGATCTTCCATATTGAGCTTCCACAAATCAAAACTTTTCCCATTAAATTTCTCAATCTCTATTTTTTAATTGCTCGTTGTTTCTTTTCACATGAAGAATTGATACTACAAAGTTCCCACTGTAACAAGGTTTATCACAGACCCAAACTAAACCATTAGCCACAACGCCCCCCTAAAGCTAATAATTGTTCTGATACCAAATGTAGATTTTAAAATTGTACATTTAATTACTACGAATAGATTCTTAATAAAAATAGAAAATATACAATCACACACACACACACACACACACACCTACTCAAAGATTTTACCCTGGAAACCCAAACCTGGAAAACCAACAACCTGTTTAGAGCCGCACCACTAATTATTTATTCATCATATATCTTCATTGTTTACAATACAATATATATAGGATCTCGCAACATCCAAAACCTCTAATCCATTGACTCGAATTAGTAAAAAAACCATAATTCCTTAACTAGAATTAGAAAACCTTCGTCAAAAACCATGTACCGAAAACTGTTAAAAACAAACACAAAAAACAACCATTTTTTTCGGGGTTTTTGACCCCATGCGACCCCCTGGACAAGGGGAATCCACCCCCATGTAACCCCTATATGCCCGATGCACCACAACATGTGGGGTTAGTGGTGTAAAGAATATAACACATATCCAAAACTCTTATTTCTTTTGTCTAGGTTCCTGCTACTACTTATGTCTTTTCCTTTTACATATTTTTTTTATGTCTCTATTTTTTTTTCTCTCTTTCTTTCTTTCTCTTCCTCTATTTTTGAATCAGTTTGAGATTCAGATTTGTTGAGTGTTACTTACCCCAATTAAGAGGGGTACTAACTACGCTTGCTTTGATATATTGATCTTGATAGCCCTCTACAATATCAAGCATTCCTATGCAAGGGAATAAGGTGCATAAGGTGCATTCCTATAGCCTAATAACATGAAAATATATTTCCACCTTGTCCTTTCAGTAACAACATTTGGTTCCCTAGATCATTGTTAATAGGGAATAGGGTGCAACAAAATAAAAAAACCTAAACTTTATCCCTATCTAATGAAATGTAATCCTTTGGAGACATTCAATGTATAATTTAGCGCTAAAGAGAGTTGTTTTTAGTGTTGGAAAAGAGTGAGGCTCCCTTCTCTGCAACCTTTCAAGGAGTTCCATCCATCCTATTTGTGCACTCCATAACAACTCATCTCTAGAGGTATGAATCAATATATTCTAGAGTCCAACTGATTCTAGTTGTATTTTATCCATCACTAGGAATGTAATTAATTTTATGATTAACCTTACATAGTTCCTCCAAACATAATTTGGGTTGATACATTCTCCTTTTATCCTCAATTAAACTACCATATCCTCAACTTTGTAATATTACATGGATAAAAACCTATTTTTCTCATTCTATAGCCAATGTATGAAATCCTTGAGCCATACATCCCAAACATAAGGGTTTGGGGACCACCTCAACATCTGAGGTAGCAAACAATTTTGCAAATAGAGTTCCCACAAGAAATTTTTCCTTTCTGGAAGGATGTCAAATTAGATCAGTTCACTAATTTTTCAAGGTTTTGTATGACAATCTTCTAATAGAAAACACAACATTCAATTTGAAATGTGTACCATTGTTCTATTAAGCATAATGCATAGACTCTCATAGGTGGATTGCAAGCTAGCATTTGGTAAGCATACCCAACAATATGTTTGCACATGGCCATTAATCTTACCATCTCTTCAACCTTCTTTGTGGACTATTTTAATTTCTTAACCATATCAACTTCTAGCCCACCATTTTCAGTCATCGGTGATTCCAAATTATAAGCATATTTAAAAGTCGCAAGAGAAAATTTTTCATTTGATTACTTAATTACCTATTGATGCTCTAGGAAAAAGATGACATCTTATTCATGTGCTTCACCTTCAT
The DNA here is from genome assembly GCA_900067695.1 of Picea abies. Lineage (NCBI taxonomy): Eukaryota > Viridiplantae > Streptophyta > Pinopsida > Pinales > Pinaceae > Picea > Picea abies. Next base: position 31,042 of record CBVK0100097343.1, read on the forward strand.
ATAGCCACTTAGTTGCTTCACCTTGGAAAGATGTAGTTTCTTCATTAAGTCTTCAATTTTGATTGTTGTAGTAGGATTCAAAATTCTCTTCTTCGATGCGATCAATTTGGATGATTACTCTAGGGTTCCTGAGGTCATCATATTTAACAAGTATGGTTTTCCCCAACATCAGTTCTGATAGTTTTCCCAATACTTGAAATATGCAAGGGTCCCTATGATTCCTACCAAGCTTTTTGGTGCACAATTCCCCCACTATTTTGGTGTAAATCGAGACATCTTTGATAGCTTGCAACAGAGGAATTTTGACACACAAGTTTTTCATCTCTCCAAGAAATTTGAGCTCATGTTGAGGAATACACTAAGGCATGGTTAACTTTTCCAGGTACGAAGGAGTTTCAACAGAACTAGTATTTTGATTTTTAAACTGTTTCCCGTGAGTTGCAATAGTGGTAGAAATATCATTCTGAGTTTCATCTTGTCATTCTAGAGTTTATGTATGTTCTTAGTGTTCTTCATATTGTTTGCAAGGGGGGGATATTTCACTTTGTGAATCTGTTTCATCATGTTCTATAATTATAGGTGAGGGTTATTGACTTATTATTCTCCCTAATATAAGTTGTACTTTGTTGCATTCAGCATGGGTGATGCAATATGTGGGGAAAATCGAGGTTTCGTCTTGTTGTATGGTTTTATTATTCGAGTTCAGGTTAGACTGAACAGGTAGTTTGGGTCGCAATGGAGGGTTACTTAGTAGTACATTGGGTGGCAGGGGTAATGGTTGTTTTTTTAAAAGAAAAGGTTGTTGTTGTAAAAATGGATGAGACTGGACTAGGAATTTCCCCCCTTTAAAGGGAGAATTTCTCCATCCCTGAGACCATGGAATTTTTTGATTCGGATATGGTATCCAAGGTGTGGGGTATTTCATTTGTGGTGGATTGGGGAATTTCTATGGGTTTGAGGGGTATTGGATTTGTTGCAGGATTTGAGTATTATATACATGATTCCAATTATTGAAAGGAAAGGATGGGTCTTGAGACATACCTGCTAGATGATCTTGTCATGGTTTCTTGGAGATGAAATATGCTTGCGCTATCTCTTCAATCGAACCCTTAAATAATGTTTTCAATCTTGGAAATGATGGAAAAAGTTTTGTTGGGTGGTTTAGTTCGCATATACCACATATTTCCATGATGTCAAGTGGGAATTCCCTATGAGGATGTTTGGGAAAAATATTTCCAATGCCTTCTCTCCTTCATCATGTTTTTTCTTTACCTGCAAAAAATCAAACTGTGTGGTTAAAGAGCTAAGGATATCTGTCTTAAAATTCTCAAACAAATTACCAATTTCTACTCTTGTCACTCCACCATTGGTGGATTTATGTATTCTTGCAGTAGTATCTCATGCTTGGGATCTGTTTCTTGATGACCCTCTTGAGCTCCTCAGGCATAAATAAATATTGTCCTCAAGTGGTTCCTTTGATATATCTCCCTTCCCCATTATGCTCATCATATCCAGATATTCATCCCTCATACCTCGAATCAGAATTGTCTTTAAAATTTCCTTATCCAAATCATTATGTTTAGATATCAATAAATTATATTTGAAGCATTCCACATAATCCTCAAGGCTCTCTTCCTCCTTTTGAGACATTTTGAAAAGTTCCTCCCTCTGGTCTCTTGTTCTGCAATAGTCCTGATATTTTGTTAGAAAAGTCTATTTCATATTATCCTAGGTAGTGATAGAGTCATCACCAAGGCCCATGAACCATCTTAACATTGACCCCTTTAGGCTAGATGGAAATATTTTTAGTTTCTGAGCATCTGCAATATAATCATAACTTTGGCATAAAATGTCGAATTCGAACATGAAGGTGTATGGATCTTCACTTATATAACCTTAAAAGTTTGGAAGTGAAAACATAGGTATATTCTTCATTGGTGCCAATACTGGAATGTTCCCAATATGGAAATCAAAGGTCAAAACCATGTCATTTCAATTTTCATTTTCCATGTGTCTTTGCTAGATTACTGAGAGGGGGGGGGGGGGGAATC